>BLBF01013759.1:0-15951 GCA_015471245.1 Laticauda colubrina
CCAGTCACATGGCCACCTAGCCATGCCCACCCCAGTCACATGACCACTAGCCACACCCAGCCAGTCACGACCACCAAGACATGCCCAGTCAGCAAGCCACACCAACCCAGTCACATGACCAAGCCAAGCCACACCCACAGAACCTGTTAAGAAATTTGAATCCTGCCCCTGCTGGACTGGGCGGGTGTCTCAAAGCTGACACCAGCCAGAACATAAACACCCCAAAGAAGTAGTTCAAAATCAGAAAAAATTAAGATCTGGCCCAAAGAATCACTAAAAGTTGGATATCATCATCATCATCTCATATTTTAGAATGCCTAACCTATGTACAACTATGATTTGTGTATGCTTTAAAATATAAATGTATGTGGCAAAATTCTTCACTCTATAGGCCTCTGAAGAGAGATTATAAGTCCAGAAAGCATGACCTTGGCTTTGCTGGCTTTTAACCAGTGATATGAATAACAATATTATATTGGTGGAGGCAACTGATAGGGAAAGACTGGATTATGATTTTTTTTAAATCAATCACCATGAAGGATTCTGTGCAGGTGTATCTGTAATTATGAAATCAGACAATCCTTTGAATTTGGTGGTTCTTAGTCTGACAGGTTCAGATGGAGAGATGGAATTTTTATTAAACATTAAGTGAGAAGAGTTGTGGACTTCAAAATTGGAAACTGCTTTCCATTACACTGCATCTATGTCCTTTAGTGCATTACTTTTTGCTCTGTTTTAGTTTTGGAGTTTGCATTCCTCTTTCTGAGAATTTACTGTACATAAAATACAATGGAAAGATAAATTGTGGGGCAGGATGGGAAACTTTCTATACCCAGCATTTACATCCCTTCCAAGTTTGTTCAGCTCTAGCTCAAGCAACCAAGACTGATGAAATAAAATCCTCATAAGATGTAGAATTACTAGAAATGCTGATCAGCTTACATAATTACAAATATTCTCCTGATATCTTACGAGGGATTTAGGGAAACATTATTTAATCAACATTAAATGATTAAATTTTGGTTTTGGTTCAGTAGCTGTCAGCTACTGAATTACAAAGTTGGCATTGCCAGAGTGCTGCTTCACACAAACATGCTAACTTCAATCCTGAACCAAAGTCTATTAAAAACTAGAGGTGTGGCAAAGCTGAAGATTAAGAGAGCAAGTACTTTCAGAGTGATAGCTAGGCCTGGGAGAAGCATTGATAGCAGTGGCAATGGACAGTGAGACAGCGCCTGGTTTAAGCCCTTTTATTCTCTGTGCCAACTTATATAAGAACTATCCTCTTGTCCAACCTTTTATCTCTGAGGATTATACTTCTATCTTGCCTTGTAGAATGAACTGTTGTCCTTTCTTGTTTTGATTTACAGACTGCTAAAAGTCAGCCCTATGATAGCTATCTCTATATATTGTTAATTGCAGGCTATAATACATATCAACATGTAATTGTTGTAGAGCGGCGGAATAACCTGAGGCGAACATGGAGCAAACTTCAGCTTTACTTTATTGTAACAATAAAGGGCTGCCGCGCTAACAAGGCAGCCAGCTGGCAGACAACAGCTGATGCCGTTTGACAGCTCCCTTTTATAGCCAGCTGTCAAACGGCATCACCCAATAGGAACAGTCCGTGTTCCAGCTGGAAACAGGGACCGGAATGAAAAGTTCAACTCAGTCTTTTCTGAATGCCGCACTCCTTTCCCCCAGAACAGAGCATGCGTAGTCCTTCAGATAACTCGGGCACTTGCACTGGCAGCCAGATCTTCTAGGTTCTGATGAAGCTGCTGCTGATAGGAACTTTTCTGTTTGTTGGGCAACTTCTGGTGCGTCTCGGCTTCGGGAGTCTCTGGGTGAGGGACAGATGACTGCTCAGATAGGCTTGTGTTCCTGTCAGATTTGTGGGAAGTTTCTTCAGGCGCCAGCGGTTTATCTGTTGCATGAACGTCTTGAGGGCCATCTGCAGATGCACTCCAATGCCTTGTAAGTTGATCAATATGGCGGCGCCAGATGAGCCCATCTTGCCGTTGGACCCTGTAAGACTTAGGACTGGTTACCACCACAATCTGCCCATGCATCCACAAAGGGTGTCCTGCATAATTCTGGGCATCGACCTGGTCATTTTCAGCGAACTCCCTTGCCTGGCTATTTGATCCTAGGGGAGTGACTGGGGCATAATATGAATGGAGTCCTCAGATGTCTACCCATGAAAAGTTCAGCCAGGGACCTATTAGTGGTGGCACAGGGAGTCATGTGCTGGGTTAGAAGATACTTAGCAAGCCTAGACTGCCAATCTATGGGCCCAAGCCTTTCCAGGACCTCCTTAGCAGATCTGATTGCTCTTTCAGCCAGGCCCTTACTGGCAGGATGGAAAGGAGCTGTAAGTGCATGTCTGATTCCCAGGTTAGCTAGGAAGACCTCAAACTCACAGGAAGTAAACTGGGGGCTGATATCAGACACAATAGTGTCAGGGAGGCCATGAGTAGTGAATATCCTTGATAGAGCCTTAGTGACGGCTTCTGAAGTTGTGGTGGTTATCAAGGTCAGCTCTACCCATTTAGAAAAAAAATCAACCATCACCAGGAATGTATGCCCGTGAAAGGGGCCAGCCAGATCAATGTGCACCCGGGACCAAGGGGTCCCAGAATCTTCCCACCTGCCTGGGGTGGATGTGGGTGGAGCAGGTCTGGTAACTTGTCATGGCTGACAAGCATTCACCTAGCCTGTAATCTGAGCATCCATGCCCGTCCACCATATATAATTGCGAGCTAGGGCTTTCATTCTGACAATGCCGGGATGTCCTTCATGCAGGACCTTAAAAACTGAGGCTTGCAACCTGGAAGGGATAACTACCCTAGTTCTCCAAAGTAAACAAAGTGTCTTCTTGCAAATAAGACAGTTCTTGCTGGTGAGTTTTGAAAGGCATGAATTCGGGGGCATAAGGAATTGCAGGTCACCCCCTTCCCACCCAGTCAAGGACTTGGGTGATTACCTTGTCCCTGGCAGAGTGGGCAGTGACATCAAGGACAGTGATGGGAAGTTTGAGATTGTTGATCAGGAACACAGCATTAGTTGGTGCAGGATCCTCCGCAGGAACAGGCAGGGGCAGCGACAAAGAGCATCAGCATGGCAGAGACTCTTGCCAGCTCGATGAATCAGTGTATAGGAATAGGCAGCCAGAAATAAAGTCCTCCTGGTCATCCTTGGAGACAAAATCTGAGGAGTTTGTCTATCGCCTGACAGAAGGCCTAACAGAGGCTTGTGATCCATAACCAACTCAAAATAGTGTCCATAGAGAAACTCATGGAATTTTTTGACAGAAGCAACTGCAGCCAAAGCCTCCTTTTCAATTTGGCTATAGTTGCACTCAGCTGGGGAAAAAGTTCTGGAGAAAAAGGCAATGGAAAAAGGCCTCAGAACCATTAGGCAGTCTATGACTTAAAACAGCATCGATGACAAAAGGAGAAGCATCTGCTACTAAAACTAAAGGTAAATGCTTATTAAATTGGATCAGAACAGCATCAGATGTGAGCAATGATTTCACTGCACAGAAAGCATGGGCTTCCTTAGGTCCCCAGTGCCAGGGGGATTGCTTATCCAAGAGTCTGTGCAGAGGCTCTGTAACGGAAGCTTTATGTGGCAAAAATGAAGCGTAAAAGTTAAGAAGTCCTAAAAAGGCCTGGAGCTCAGTTTTGTTAGTTGGTGTAGGTGCCTCATGAATAGCCCTTACTTTGGATTCAATTGGGTGAATACCAGAGGTGTCAATTCTGTATCCCAAAACTTCTACTTGTGGGGTGGCAATAGTGCACTTCTCTTTTTTTAGCTTAAGACCATGCTTCCTGAAACGATTGAGGATTCCTCTGACTCTTTGCAATAATTGAGACTTGTCAGGGGCAGATATTAAAATGTCATCAAAATACAGAATTACACATGGTAATACTTGAAGAAGTCTTTCCATTAAAGATTAGAAAATCCCTGGGGCCAAACTTACGCCAAATTGGAGGCATCTATATTTAAAAACGCCCCTGTGCATTACAATAGTTTATAGTTCAGCAGCTGCGTCATCAACAGAGAACTGTTGATAGGCCTGTGACATGTCTAATTTCACGAAAATGGTTCCTGGCTCAAAAGAATGTAGTAGGTACTGGATAACAGGGACTGGATAAGCGCTGATTTGTAAACATTTATTCAATGACGTCTTGTAATCTGCGCAGATTCTTATGCTACCATCTTTCTTCAGAGGTGTCAGTATTGGGCTTTCCCATTTTGTGAAGTCCACAGGCTCGAATACACCCTGTTTAATTAATTTGTCAAACCCCGTGTCTAATTTGGGGTGGATTGCAAAAGGTATCCTCCGAAGCTTTAAATGGATTGGTACTGCCTGAGGGTCCAAGTTGAAAGAAATTGGGGCTCCAGAATAACAGCCCAGCCCCCGAACACATCAGCATAGTCATTAAACAAGGTGTCCACTTCAGCATTTGTGATAGAGTGGATTCCGCTTATATGGAGGCTAAGGGCAGGGAACCAGTCTAACCCCAACAGACGAGGGAGGGCACCATCCATTACCACTAAAGGCAAGTGACCTTTTAAAATTTTAAAATTGAACAAAAAACTTGCCTTTTCCGATGACTGGGATGGTTCTGCCTTGGTAGTCACGTAGGGTTAACTGGCAGCCGTGAAGCTTCTTCTTAGCCATTCTAGGAAGTAGTTGTTTCAAGGAGCACCATGAGATGATGGACAGTGCTGAGCATGTGTCAACCTCCATCCTGCAAGGTTTCCCTTCTATAGAAACAAAACACTGATTTTGTTAGAGCCTTTGTTCGTCAGCTTGGCTTGATAGCAGGTAAAATAGTCTTCATCTTGTTTTTGGAAATGTTGGATTGTCTGAAGCTTTTGGGCAAAAATCTTTCCTGCATGACAGTTCCTGGCTAAATGACCCTTCCTCTGGCATTTTAAACAAATGGCATTCCTGATCTTGCAGGATGCCCTGAGGTGGTTTCCCCCACAGCTTAGACAAATGGGCTGAGGCCGTGGAGGTAGATTGGGGTTTGGCCCGTTCTCCCTTTGACTGGTTTTTTGCTGCCTGAGGTGATTTACATCACTAGCCTCTTCATAGCCTTCTTTTGTGCAGGTTTCATCATAATGGATGGCTGAGCTGCTCTGCTAAATGGATTTCCCTGAATTTCTGCTGCTGAAAGTGCTGATAATTCAGCATCTTGAGACTCTTCAATTGTTAATTTAAGGATTAAATCCCCTTTAGCCAAAAGATGCCTTTGTAGCATTAAATCCCTGACTCCACAAACTAGTTGGTCTAATAACATGTCTTCCAGATAGTCTCTAAACCTACAATGCAATGCAGCTGTTCATAGGGCAGCTGTGTATCCACTAATAGTCTCTCCCTCAGCCTGAATTCACCTCCTAAAAGCATGAAACCTGGCAATTCGGGATGGCTTAGGGGAATTGTGGTTGGAAAGAATTTCCTGCAATTCTTCCCATGGAACAGCCTTAATAGAATGTGGAGCCAATAATGCCATAGCAGTGTCAAACACTGTGGCTCTGCAAAAACTTAGAAAGTAGGACTTTTTCCTATGGTCGGAAATGTCAGCGAGGTCTATGGCATCTAGGAAACAATCAAATCGGTTTCTGTAGGATTCCCATGTTTCTGCTGTCGGTCTGAAAGGCAGAAATGCAGGGTTCAAAGTCATCTCGACTCAGCAGTGCCAGATCTTCCAATGAAAGTTGAAATTTGCACTCGCAAATAGTTACAGTAAGCTCTTAAAGTGACATTCAGCTCGGCAGTGACTTCGACTCTTTTTGTAGTGACTTCGCAATTCTTTACCCGGTTGCCTCTTATATATATCCCACCCTCGTTGCCAGTGTCGTAGAGTGGCGGAATAACCTGAGGCGGAAGAACCTGAGGCGTACTTCAGCTTTACTTTATTGTATCAATAAAGAGTTGCCGCAGCTGCCGCGCTAACAAGGTAGCCAGCTGGTGGACAATAGCTGATGCCATTTCACAGCTCCCTTTTATAGCCGGCTATCAAACGGCATCAGCCAATAGGAACAGTCTGTGTTCCCGCTGAAACACGGACCGGAGTGAAGACTTCAGCTCAGTCTTTTCCGAACGCCACACTGAACTACAAAGTTGGCATTGCCAGAGTGCTGCTTCAAACAAACATGCTAACTTCAATCCTGAACCAAAGCCTATCAAAAGCTGGAGGTGTGGCAAAGCTGAAGATTAAGAGAGCAAGTACTTTCAGAGTGATAGCTGGGCCTGGGAGAAGCACTGATAGCAGTGGCAATGGACAGTGAGACATCGCATGGTTTAAGCCCTTTTATTCTCTGTGCCAACTTATATAAGAACTATCCTCTTGTCCAACCTTTTATCTCTGAGAATTATACTGCTGTCTTGCCTTGTAGAATGAACTGTTGTCCTTTCTTGTTTTGATTTACAGACTGCTAAAAGTCAGCCCTATGATAGCTATCTCTATATATTGTTAATTGTAGGCTATAATACATATCAACATGTAATCACATGTAATGTGACTAAGCATAAGGTACAAAAAGGGTAGTTTTAACTCACATTTAATTGTTTGTCCACTTTTCAGAAAACAGAATTAACAGCTTTATTTCAGCTGTTCTCGTGCAAAATTGAGTATGCCAAAAAGATTGCAGATTGGTGTCCTGTTCTCTTTAAACTGACTTCATATTTATAATTTTCAGATTATTCCCCCAGTTACTCTTATCTTTCCATACCTCTAACTGGTTGGCAACCATAAAGCATGTAGCATGAGTATTATCAGATGTAGCATTTAAAAATATTGTTCATTTATTCAGCCAGGGTTTTACATTGAAAAAGTGTAAAATATCTAAGGGTGTGAGTGCAATATCTCAGTTCAAAACAGGGCTGATGGACAAGCTAACAAAACAGCAAATATAATTTTCTGAATGTTTCTGAGCAAATTATGATAGATGGTGCTGTATTTCCTTTTCCAGCATAACATCTTCTCGGAATCTAGGCAGAAAAATGAGAATTAGATTGGATGCCTCTACTTAACATTAGGTATATGAATATATGTGGAAAGAAATATACACACACACGTGTGTGTGTGTGTGTGTGTATGTATATGTATATGTATATGTATATGTATATGTATATGTATATGTATATGTATATGTATATGTATATGTATATGTATATGTATATGCATATGCATATGCATATGCATATGCATATCAGTATGCGTATGCATATGTACATGCATATGCATATGCATATGCATATGCATATGTATAAGTATATGTATATGAATGCTGTTCAGCTTTGTTCGGGTATTCTCCCATGTCATTATAGTTGTGCTTTTAAAGTTGTAGCAACATTTCGGCAGAATCTCATCTGCCATCATCAGACTTCTGTATTGTGTTCATCTGTGAGTTACACTTTCACACCCGTTTCAGTCTTAAATTTGGGGGCGGGCCTACTGCTGTGCCAGAATGGTTTTTTCTTCATCATGATTGGTTGGGAGTCTTGGTCTGTGTTTATTAGTCTTGGAGTCTGCTGTGTTCTGCTTGATTGGTGTTTCTAATATCTTGTGACTGTTTTGTGGCTTTTTTTGTGTCTTGATTGGCTGGCAACATTGTGTTCCTGTATTGGAGGCTTTTAGTGCAGAATACAATAAAGAAGCCTGATGATGGTAGATGAGATTCTGCCGAAGCATTGCCACGACTTTAAAAGCACAACTACAGTGATGTGGGATAATACCTGAAGGAAGCTGAAGAGCATACATGGAAGTACCCACGAAAACTTTAAAAAGTATATACATAGTTTTTAATAGTTTTTTTAAGTTTTCACGCGTACTTACATGTGTGCTGTTCAGCTTCCTTCAGGTATTATCCCACGTCATTGTAGTTCTGCTTTTAAAGTAGTAGCAACGTTTCGGCAGAATCTCATCTACCATCATCAGGCTTCTGTTATTGAGTTTGTCTGTGGGTCCGGGTCTCACAGCCATT
The DNA here is from genome assembly GCA_015471245.1 of Laticauda colubrina. Taxonomy (NCBI): domain Eukaryota; kingdom Metazoa; phylum Chordata; class Lepidosauria; order Squamata; family Elapidae; genus Laticauda; species Laticauda colubrina. Next base: position 8,005 of record BLBF01013759.1, read on the forward strand.
GGTTTTAAATTAGAGGCTAGTCTATTATTGTGGCAGGATGTTTTTTTCTACATCCTGATTGGTTGGGAGTCTTGGTCTGTGTTTAATGGACTTGGAGTTTATTTGATTGGTGTTTCTGGTTTCTTCTGTCTGTTTTGTGGCTTTGATTGGCTGGCAACACTCTGTTCCTGTATTGGAGACTTTTGGTGCAGCTTGGCTTCACGTGAAAGAACGGCTATTATCTATTAGGAAGCCAGGTTTCATCTGGGTGCCTGGTGGGGTGTGTGTTTGAGCTGGAGGTATCAGAGGTAGTCTGTTTGTGCCCAGGTGTTTGCCTGGCTTGTGGTGTGGAGATCTTTCTGTTTGAGAGTGCAGGCTTCCAAATGATTGACAGTCTGGTGGAATCATCTCTTCTATGTCACGACAATGACGTGGGATAATACCCGAAGGAAGTGTAAGTACCCGCGAAAACTTAAAAAAATAAAAAAAGCATATATATATATGTGTGTGTGTGTGTGTGTGTGTGTTTATGTGTGTGTGTGTGTGTGTGTGTGTGTGTGTGTGTGTGTGTATGAATGCAGTTCAGCATCTTTCGGGAATTATCCCACGTCATTGTAGTGCTTTTAAAGTTGTAGCAACATTTCAGCAGAATCTCATCTGCCATCATCAGGCTTCTGTATGGAGTTTGTATGTGGGTCAAGCTATCACAGGCGTTGGTTTTAAATTTGAGGCTAGTCTATTGCTGTGCTAGGATGTTTCTTTTTATCCTGATTGGTTGGGAGTCTTGGTCTGTGTTTATTGGACTTGGAGTTTGTTTGATTGGTGTTTCTGGTTTCTTCTGTCTGTTTTGTGGCTTTGATTGGCTGGCAACACTCTGTTCCTGTATTAGAGGCTTTCAGTGCAGCTTGGCTTCGTGTGAAAGGACAGCTATTATCTATTAGGAAGCTAGGTTTCATCTGGGTGCCTGGTGGGGGGGTGTTTGAGCTGGAGATATCAGAGGGAGTCTGTTTGTGTCCAGGTGTTTGTCTTGCTTTTGATGCGGAGATCTTTCTATTTGAGAGAGCAGGCTTCCAAATGATTGACAGTCTGGTGGAATCATCTCTTCTATTCATGCTTTCAGGTCTTTTTTCAATCTCTATGGCTTCTCTGATGATTCTGTGGCTGGGGTTTTCTATCGTGGCTAGGGTTTTGGTGCCACTGAAGTTGATGCTGTGACCTATGGCTTTCATTTGTTGGACGAGTGAGGAGGTGTGTTCCAGCTTTTTTACTGCATTTTTGTGTTCATCTAGGTGGGTACTTATTCTTCTATTGGTCTGTCCAATGTATGTGGCCGAGCATGATGCACAGGGAACTTCGTATATGCCTTGATTTTCCAGGTCAATTTTGTCTTTGGAGTTTCTAAGGTTGGCTGCTATTTTTTTGTCTGTTTTGAAGGCAGTCTTGATGTGATGCCTGTGTAGTATCTCACTGATTTTGTCTGTAGAACCTCTTATGTAGCGCAGGACAGCTGTTCCATAGGTCTGTTGATCTTCTAGGTCTCTGTTATGTCTTGGTGTGTTTTTGTGGATTAAGTTGGTGATTTTGTTTTTGTGAAAGCCATTGGCTGTCAATACTTTAGTCAGGGTGCATAGTTCAGTCTTTATATGTGTCTTGTCTGCCAGGCGTTTGGTTCTGGTGATTAGTGTTTTGGCCACTGAATTTATCTGTGCTGGGTGGTGGTGGGATTGGGTGTTGAGGTAGCGGTTGGTGTGTATTTTCTTCTGGTATATGGTGTGTCCTAGTGTGCCATCTGTTTTTTTGTAGATTAGTACATCTAGGAATCATCAGAGAAGCCATAGAGATTGAAAAAATACAGAAAGCATGAATAGAAGAGATGATTCCCCCAGAATGTCAATCATTTGGAAGCCTGCACTCTCAAATAGAAAGATCTCCACACCACAAAACAGACAGAAGAAACCAGAAACACCAATCAAACAAACTCCAAGTCCAATAAACACAGACCAAGACTCCCAACCAATCAGGATATAGAAAAAAAACATCCTTCCACAATAATAGCCTAGCCTCAAATTTAAAACCAACGGCTCTGAGACCCTGACCCACATACAAACTCAATACAGAAGCCTGATTATGGCAGATGAGATTCTGGTGAAACATTGCTGCAACTTTAAAAGCACTACAATGACGTGGGATAATACCCGAAGGAAGCTGAACAGCACACATGTAAGTACCCGTGAAAACTTAAAAAAAACAAATTATTTATATATACACACACACACACACACACACACACACACACACACACACAAAAGTACATGTACATATATAGTATATACATATACATATATATTGGGGCCCAAAAGGCCCCAAAAATGGAACTTGGGGAAATGCTGCCCGCCCCTCCTGCATTCATTTTTTGCCTTCCTGGGCCCCAAGGAAGCCTTCTGGGAGCAAAAACGCACCCTCAGGACGCTTCCCTGAAGCCAAAAAGGCCCAATAAAGGAGTGGGGGGGTGCCGTGCTCCTTTTGGGGCAAACCAGGAAGGTTCCCTGAGGCCAAGAATGCAAAATAAGGAGGGTGCTGCAAAAAAAAGAACCCATGCCCACCGTCACATGGCCCTGCCCACCTAGCCATGCCCACAGAACAATTGTTAAAAAATTTGAATCGCACACGTATATGTGTTTGTGTGTATGTAAATTTTATATCTTTTATAATTTTCACCAGAAATAATATGAAGATTTCAAACATCAAAATATAGAAATTCTCTGTGACTTTTTATATCATTGATTTATTTACTTAATTTCTTTACTTACTAAGTAACGAATAATTGTTACTTGCTAAGTAACATTTCAGTAAGAAAGATCAAACAGAAAAAAACATAAGCATTTTCAATCATAATTAAAAATCAACCAAAATATTCAACACTAAGACTTTAGTAACCATTGTCCAGTGGTTTTAACATTTTTGCACAAAACTATTCATATATTAATGAAGATTGTATGCATGCAAAATTTAAAAAGTTTACTTGTACAGTTTTAAAATTGTAGCATCCATGATGTGCTATTAGCATAATCTGCTCCCTGGAAAGATCTTAAAACATTTGCAGCACTTTTATTTCATGTCCAAAGAAGATTGAATATTCACCTACAGTTCACCCATGTCTCAGGCACCAGAAAATTTTCCATATAGTTCACATTCAGAAATGAGGTAAGTTTTCAGCAGTTTGCATATGCTTGTTCTCTACATGGTGACTTGGTTCACATCACGTTATAATGTGGTTTCCTTGATTTTGACTAAATTGGTTTGTTGCAGCCTGCCAGTTTGATTTATACATCATGGGTTGTGGTTTAATAAAGGAAATAAACTTTGTGGATTTAATAGTCTTAATAATCAATTGACCATGTCATAAAATTAACCAATTGCCATAAAATTAATTGTTTGTCTTTATATGGGACATTATAATGATTTCCTAGGGATAGTGCTTGATGACTTTTAAACAGAAAATAGTTTTATAAGGGAAGTACTTTTTTATATATCTTACTATGAATTTCACTTTCCTTTTATCCATTATAATTTATATTTCATTTCTTGTGTGTGTTTGAATGTATAAATCAGCAGATGCTGATCTTGTTCACAAATTATACAAAATCATGGTTATTTTAAAACCACAATTATTAAGTAAACTTGCTGTTATTAAATAAAACTGGCTTAGAATCTATCTTCAAACATTACAAATAATGGTGATAACCCACGACATCAAGTTGAATCCAATTGACAAATTTTGAGCAATCTGCCTAAAGCCCATGTCACACTGCACCAACGAATGGAAAGAGGATGTAAAATGGAGAAAAACACTTGCCATCCATTGGTTAACACAGTGCTTCCATTCTTTACTCACTGCATCCGTTTTTCATCCTCTCTATCTGTCTAGCATCCGTCTGCTGACATTTCATCCGCTCAAAAAGTTTTGAGCTGCTCAAAACTTTTTGAGCGGAAAATGTATCCAATGCGTCTGTTCTGCATCCGCAACACATACGAGGAACATCCGTTATACATCCGTCGTCATCCGTTACGCATCTGCTATATCCGCTAGGCATCCACAGCACATCCACGCAACTCACATCGGCTCCAGCGGAAAATGGACACAGGGAGGAAGCAAAACGGACACGGAATGGACAGAAAGCGTAAGTAGCATGGATGGAGAAAGGATGAAAGCAGATGCAGCTCGCATACAAAGCATTAAAATGGAAAAAACGTTCGCAGAGGGGACCTATCTCGGATATTTATGATGTCTGCAGGATGTCTAGAGGATGCAAAAGGACATCTAGCGGAAAACCTATATTTCCTATAAAAAGGGGGAGGAACTCACCTGGATCTCACTTTCAGTCCAGCAACCCTGCGGTGCAGACCTCTTCAGCCTTGCTCTGGCTCTTGCTCTTCCACAGCATCCAGTCATCTCCACCACTGATCATCACACTCTCCTTTTGGAAGCCGCCATCATTCTACAACAATGCAAAGAAATCTACAGGTTCTTTCTCCTGTTCTACAGGAAGAAAAGGAGGCGGCCAAGAAGTGTTTGGGTCCGAGGATGGATCACAAGAAGAGCAGAGTATGGACTATGTAACTAGCTGATGGTGGAGCTGAGAAAAGAAGACTCGTGCATTCCAGAACTTCATGAGGATGCTGCCAGCCATGTTTGACGAAGTTGTGGATCGGCTGAGACTCAGGTTGACCAAGCAGAACACCAACTTCAGGCCCAGCCTGGACCCTGGGCTCAAGGTGGCACTAACTCTGCGCCACCTGGCCTCTGGGACCACGTACAGGAACATGAAGTACGGTTGGAGGGTGCCACACAACACCATCAGCATTGTGGTCAGAGAAGTGGTGCAGGCCATCATCGAAGAATACCTGGAGGAGCTCCTCCAGTGCCCCTCCATTGAAGAAGGCTAGAAGAAAGTTGCAGAGCAGTGGTATCAGAAGTGGAACTTCCCCCACACTGTTGGAGCCATAGATGGCAAGCACGTGGCCTGCAAAGCTCCAGCCAAATCAGGGTCCACTTATTTCAACTACAAGGGCTTCTTCAGCATCATCCTCTTCGCCATGGTCGATGCTGATTACAAGTTCATGTACATCGATGCTTCAGACAACGGCTCATCTTCAGATGCCCAGGTATACAACGCCAGTCACCTGAAGGAGGGGCTGGAACGCAAGCTCATCATGGGCTTCCCAGATCCAAATCCCCTGCCCAACGATACACAAGATGTGCCCTACTTCATCGTGGCGGATAACACCTTCTCCCTCAGAACCTACCTCATGAAGCCATACACTTCCAGATGCCTCACCCGTGAAGAGAGGATCTTCAACTACAGGCTGTCCAGGGCAAGGCGGGTGGTGGAGAACGCCTTTGGCATCCTGGCCAACAGGTTCCAGGTACTTCTCACCACCATGCAGTATCATCCAGAGACCGTGAGGAACATTGTGGAAGCTTGCTGCATCCTGCACAATCTCATGCGCACCCATTACTCAGTGTTGCAGAACAGGCTTGTGGACCTCCAACAAGGCAATGGGGACATGGAGCCTGGTGAATGGAGGCAAGGAGTAAACCTGATAGACACTAAGGATGTGCCAGGCCCCAACAGAGCTTCACGTGAAGGGAAGAAGCAGCGCAACCTCCTGAAAAACTGCTGCAACTCCCCAGCTGGAGCTGGAGCGGGGGAGTGGCAAGACAGGATGGTAGATGCTTAATGGATGCTTCCTTGAGCCGGTCTCATCACACTGATGAGATTGTGCCATGTATGTTGAGTGGCCCTACAATGAACAGGGCATTTAATAAAGAGTTGTGTTGATGTTGAAATGTGTGGATCAATGATTAAATTGTTGATAATAAAGGGCCATAGGTGTGGCACCTGGGAGGGTAGACCATACAGTCCCACTATGCTTGCACTGGAGGTTTATCTATCCCACAGCTATTACCCATCCCACAGGTATCCCTCCCATCCCACTGCTATCCTAATCCATCCCACAGCTATTACCCATCCCACAGGTATCCCTGCCCAACCCACTGCTATCCTTACTGTTAAGCCTGGGTTCCCCAACCAGGGTTAGGTAGACAAGCTAAACAGAATGTGCAGCGTTAGTCAGATAGGAACACAGATAAATGAGTGAGCTAAGCTTGTATGTTTATTTACATATAGTAAAAATAACAGATATGCTTGTGCTATCAAGAATATAGTTTATTCCATTATAAGTTAATAGCATAGTCAAATAACAGTCCAATAGTCATGTATCATGTAGTCAGTCCATTCAGGGATATTCAGTTAGCAAAGTCCATGTAGAATATCCTATGTCAGTTCACTTACAAATCAGTCCTTTGTTGTCTCTCCCGTTCGAGCTATGCAGTCTTGATTCCAAGCAGTAATCAGGGATCATCAAAGCCAGAGCAAGCAAGCTGTAGACTTGCTACATTTACATTGTTTTCATAACCACTCCCTTAATTGCTATTTCACAGTTAAAGCTGCAGACACTTTAACATACACTAACTATGATTCATAGTTATTATTTCACCTAAACCAGTTAGGGTAAACAATGTTATCCCTAACATTCTCCCCTTTTAGGTTAAATAATAACTATGAATCATTTACATCTTTAAATTATATTTTTCACAACTTTCTTTAAACTTAATTGCTCCTTGAGCTTTTGTAAATTGGTCTGCAATGTATTCTTCTGACATGCAGTATTCCAATTTTATTATTCCATTTTTCACTGATTCTCTTACATTTAAATATCTTAAGTCAGTATGTTTTGATCTAGTTTTTACAGCAATACTAGTAGCTAACTTTACAGCTGCTTGGTTATCCTCGTACACAATAATGGAATCTTTTACAGTTATACCCATGTCTAACAATAACTGTTTATAGAAAATCAAGTCAGTGCATAATAATGACAGACATGAAAATTCAGCTTCCATCGTGGACAAGCTAATATGCTGTTGTCTGATTGACCTCCACCCTATTAGTGTCTTACCAAATAATATAGCCATCCCAGATGTTGATTTTCAAGTGTTTATATCAGTTGCAAAACTTGCATCTGCATAAGCACTAAGACTCAAATCACCCTTTGGTTCTATATACAATGCATGGTTCATTGTTCCTTTAAGATATCTTAATATTCTTTTTAAGGATTGCCAATGACATTGTTTTGGATCTGAATTAAAACGTGCCAGCTGATTTACACTATAAGCTATATCTGGCCTTGACCAATTGCTTATATATGATAAGCTACCAATCAAAGATTGATATATGGACTATCAAATTTGGGACTTTGATCATTAGTTTGGCAAACTTCCTGACTCATTGGAGTCTTTGCCGGTTTACAAAGTTCCATTTTAAACGTTTTAATTAATTGGCAAATTTTATCTTCTTGAGATATCTTAAAACCATTATTTGTTTTATTAATTGTCAATCATAGATACCTTTTAATTTCACCTAAATGCTTTAATTTTATCTTTTTGGCTAATAATGATATAATCTCATTAGCTTCATTAGTCTTAGTTATCAAAGCAATATCATCTGTAAATAATAATAATAATGACACCGTTCCATTATTTTCTCTTTTAAACACACACGGATCTGCTAATCCAGATTTAAAACCTATATTGTTTAACTCTTTCACAATATATTGGTTCCATTCAAACCCAGATTCTTTCAACCCGTAAAGACTCTTTTTGAGTTTCCAACAATCATTACTATTTACTTTATTATCTTTTATACCAATTGGTTTTCTTAAATATATAGTGTGCTGCAATGGTGCATGTAGATAAGCAGTTTCTACATCTAAATGGTTAATGACATAGTTTTTCTTAGCTGCCCACACTAATGCTGCTCTTAAAGATGTAGCTTTAAGGCTTGGTGCAAAAACTTCATCATAATCAGATGCAGTTTGATTAAATCCTTGAGCTACTAACCTAGCTTT
>BLBF01013761.1:3727-19593 GCA_015471245.1 Laticauda colubrina
GGCAGGGATACCTGTGGGATGGGCAGGGATACCTGTGGGATGGGCAGGGATACCTGTTGGATGGGTAATAGCTGTGGGATGGGTTAGGATACCTGTGGAATGGGTAATACCTGTAGGATAGATAAACCTCCAGTGCAAGCATAGTGGGACTATATGGTCCACCCTCCCAGGTGCCACACCTTTGGCCCTTTATTATCAATAACAATTTAATCATTGATCCACACATTTCAACATAAACACAATTAAATGCCCTATTCATTGTAGGCCACTCAACATACATGGCACAATCTCATCCTTGTGATGAGACAGGCTGAAGGAAGCATCCATTAAGCATCTATCATCCTGTCTTGCCACTCCACTGCTCCAGCTGGGGAGTTGCACCAGTGTTTCAGGAGGTTGCGCTGCTTCCTCTCTTCACGTGAAGCTCTGTTGGGGTCTGGCACATCCACAGTGTCTATCAGGTTTTGCTCTTGCCTCCATTCACCAGGGTCCATGTCCCCATTGCCTTGTTGGAGATCCATGAGCTTGTTCTGCAACACTGGGTAGCGGGTGCGCATGAGATTGTACAGGATGCAGCAAGCTTCCACGATCCTCCTCACGATCTCTGGGCAATGCTGCATGGTGGTGAGAAGTACCTGGAACCTGTTGGCCAGGATGCCAAAGGCGTTCTCCACCACCCGTCTTGTCCTGGACAGCCTGTAGTTGAAGATCCTCTCTTCACGGGTGAGGCGTCTGGAAGTGTAGGGCTTCATGAGGTAGGTTCTGAGGGAGAAGTCGTCATCCCCCACGATGAAGTAGGGCATATCTTGTGTGTCGTTGGGCAGGGGGTCTGGATCTGGGAAGCCCATGATGAGATTGCGTTCCAGCCCCTCCTTGAGGTCACTGGCACTGTATACCTGGGCATCTGAAGATGAGCCATTGCCTGAAGCATCGATGTACATGAACTTGTAGTCAGCATCGACCATGGCGAAAAGGGTGATGCTGAAGAAGCCCTTGTAGTTGTGATAAGTGGACCCTGAGTTGGCTGGAGCTTTGCAGGCCACATGCTTCCCATCTATGGCTCCAACGGTGTGGGGGAAGTTCCACTTCTTCAATGATGGCCTGCACCACTTCTCTGACCACAATGCTGATGGTGTTGTGTGGCACCCTCCAGCCGTACTGCATGCTCCTGTACGTGGTCCCTGAGGCCAGGTGGTGCAGAGTCAGTGCCACCTTGAGCCCAGGGTCCAGGCTGGGCCAGAGGTTGGTGCTCTGCTTGGTCAACCTGGGTCTCAGCCACTCCACAACTTCGTCAAACTAGGGCTGGCGGCATCCTCATGAAGTTCTGGAATGCACGAGTGTCTTCGTTCTTTTTTTTTTTTTTTGAAAGAATTTTATGAATTTTTAACAAACAAACATATACAAACAAAACACAAAACATAAAAAACATAAAATATCTTTTTGGACGGCAGTTTGATCCCGAGTTACATCTTTTTGTACATAGATTCAGGTTCATGCTTACTTTTATATAGCATTCCATTTCTTATTTACTATTTTACATTTTTTATATAGCTTCTCCCCTCTTTTCACTCTCTTAATTCTATTATATTTATTTCATCTCAATTTAAATCATTATACTTATATCCTTTGTCTGTCCTGTTTCAGCTGTCTATTATCTTTTCTCATTAACACAAAATTTCTTCTGTAATGACTGATTGGAGTATAATGCCTTGTCATACTTATCCTTCCCCTAGTTTTAAAGCTTAACATAACACATAATTTTCATTCGGATTCTGCGTAGTACATTCTAAAGATAGACTAAATATTTTAAAACAAGAAATTTTTTTTTTAAATATATAATATAATTAAAACAACAATCCATAGCAAGTGGAATTATATCATTAAAATTAATATTCATTTAAGTCTTAAACATTTTACACAATCCTTTCTAAATAAGTATCATGCTTCTATGGGAACACTTATAGATTTTGCTTAGTTACTTCCCCCTATTTCACTTATATTTTAAAATATTATACAATGACAATGTTCCCATTTTTCTTTAATTCAATTCTCTCATATTTGATTTCATTTATTTTATTTAAAAAAAAAAATTCGCTAAGTTACATTAAATATTTTGTCCCATTTTATAATCATATATTATTCCAATTTTCTAACATTATTTCAAATACAAATACAACAACACAGTCTTATGTACCTTTGTAGAATCTCTTTTTCAGTTATATGTTTACCCATTATCTCTAAATAAATTCTGTTTCTTTACATCTTGTTTCAAACCTTTGTAGCTTCTCTTCCCTTCTTTCCTCCCTTGCTTCTCCACTCTACCCTTTTTACCCCCTTGTCTCTTAATCTCCACCTTCTTGTGTATTCCTCTTTTCTGTTGCTTTCTGATGTTGTGTCCACTTTTCACCTTGTTTTTCCATTTTTTGGTTGTTTTTTTAAGTCTTAAATTCTCCATTCTCTTTCTCCCCTTTCCCCTTTCTTCCCCAAATAAAGTTGCTTGTTCATTAAGGATGGTTTCTTCTTCATCCCAATCTTCTTGTTCTTGTAGTTTCTCATATGTAGAAATTGCCATTTCTAAAAAATGAAAAACAGAGCCAAAAGAATCCTTCCCTTCTTGTTTCTCTTGTTTATATTTTATAAATTCCATTTTCAGTTCATCCATAAGTAATGCCATTGTAAAAAAAATAATAATATTTAAACGACCCAAATGATTTTAATCATTCAAATAAGAGTTTCCAAAAGTCCCAAAGTCACCAAACAATCCAAATACATACAGTCTATTTCATTTAACACTTTCTTCTTTTTTTCACTTTTTTTTTCATTTTAATGCTTCAAAAAACTTCAAATTCTTTTTGACCTTCAATCCATCTGATAGAGTAGCCAATTATGATCCAAAATGGAAAAATCCAATAGTTAAAAGGCCCAAAACCAAAGTAGAAAAAGGATAAAATAAAAAGCAAAAATAAAAATATTACTAGAATTGAAATATACAAAAAGGCTGGCGAGTAGAGATTTCACAAATATATATATATATATATACTGCACACTGCACACTGCACTTTATTTATTTATCCAAGGCTCTTATTATGACTCTCTTCTCCAGCAGCTTCAAAGCCAAGCCTCAAGTGTTGAAATATTGATAAGAGTCCAGGAAAACACCTGTAATAATATTTTTCTGTGCTCTCCCTCATCTTATCACATTAAAATGTCCTTGAGAAGGAGTGTTTATACATTTCTCCCCAATTGAAATAAAGTACTTTCAAGCCTCTAGTTGGCAGTGTTGCAAGATCTCTTAATACTTTCCCCCCCCCCCAGCCAGAAAGAAGAGTAATGTATACAAAACTCAGAGGAAAAGAAAACAAAAACAAAGGGGGCCTCTATCCTAAAGAAAATTAAAAAATCAAAAGAAGCATAAAAATATATATAAGAAAAAATTCAATCTGGTTACCTACAAAGTCACATTAAAGTCCTCAGAAAAAGAAGTAGTAAGGAAAGAATCCAAGCCTCAATTTGACATCACTTTAAAAAACGCCGCTCAAACAATTCCAGTCAAACAAAAATAAAGTCACAGGTTTCTTCTTTGTTCAGGATATCCTTTCAGGTCTCAACCAATTTACAATACAAAAGAGGTTTCTCACCCAACCGACACACACTCGCTCCAGCCACTTTCTTTTCGGAGCTGTCCCGACTTCAGCAGCTTTGGAGGCTGCCTTTCCACCGCCAGCAAAAGGGCTTCTCCCGGATCAAACCAGAGATTTTGCAATATCTCTGGGGTCCTGGGACTGTGCCCTTCACGATCCCCATCTCTACGGGACGGTTTAGGTCCGTTAGGACCGACCAGGGGTGAAAATATCAGCTGCGATCTCAGAGCCCCGAGATCGCAGCTGTAGCACCGAGACGAAGCTCCGCCTTCTCCTGAGTGTCTTCGTTCTTGAGCTCCACCATCAGCTTGTTATACATTCCATACTCTGCTCTTCTCGTGATCCATCTTCGGACCCAGACACTTCTTGGCCACCTCCTTTTCTTCACGTAGAACAGGTGAAAGAGCCTGTAGATGGCTTTGCACAGTTGTAGAATGATGGTGGCTACCAAAAGGAGTGTATGATGATGGAGAGATGACTGGTGGAGATGACTGGATGCTGTGGAAGAGCAAGAGCCAGATGAAGGCTGAAGAGGTCTGCACAGCAGGGCTGCTGGACTAGAAGCGAGATCCAGATGAATTCCTCCTCCTTTTTATAGGAAATATAGGTTTTCCGCTAGGTGTCCTTTTGCATCCTCTAGACATCCTGCAGACATCCTAAATATCCGAGATACGTCCCTTATGCGAACGTTTTTTCCATTTTAATGCTTTGTATGCGAGCTGCATCCACTTTCATCCTTTCTCCGTCCATGCTACTAACGCTGCGTGTCCATTCCGTGTCCGTTTCGCTTCCTCCCTGTGTCCGTTTTTCACTGGAGCGGATGCGAGGTGCGCGGATGCGCAGCAGATGCCTCGCGGATATAGTGGACACGTAACGGATGACGACGGACATCTAACGGATGTTCCCCGTATGCGTAGCGGATCTCTAACGGATGTGTTGGATACATTTTCCGCTCAAAAAGTTTTGTGCAGCTCAAAACTTTTTGAGCGGATGAAATGTCAGCAGACGGATGCTGGACGGATAGAGAGGATGAAAAACGGACGCAGTGAGTGCAGAACGGAAGCATCCCATTAACCAACAGATGGCAAGTGTTTCTCTCCATTTTACATCCTCTCTGCATCCGTTGGTGCTGTGTGACAGGGGCTTAACTTAGATGATTTTGCACTATTATCTTTTTTTTTTTTGTACTATGTATACCTGCATAAGACTGGAAAAAGCTTCAGTATATCTTTAAGCTGCATTCTAAAAAGGATAGGTAACCAAACATGGCTTCCCCTGGGTTCTCTCTCTCTCTCTGCTACAGAGAGAGTATTCCATTAGGGATGCCTCACCTGTGAAGAGAGGATCTTCAACTACAGGCTGTCCAGGGCAAGGCGGGTGGTGGAGAACATCTTTGGCATCCTGGCCAACAGGTTTCAGGTACTTCTCACCACCATGCAGCATCGCCCAGAGACCGTGAGGAACATCGTGGAAGCTTGCTGCACAATCTCATGCGCACCCGCTACCCAGTGTTGCAGAACTGGCTCGTGGATCTCCAACAAGGCAATGGGGACATGGAGCGTGGTGAATGGAGGCAAGGGTGAAACTTTGGATGTGCAAGGCCCCAACAGAGCTTCATGTGAAGGGAAGAAGCAGCGCAACCTCCTGAAACACTGGTGCAATTTCCCAGATGGAGCAGAGGAGTGGCAAGACAGGATGGTAGATGCTTAATGGATGCTTCCTTGACCCTGTCTCATCACAAGGATGAGATTGTGCCATGTATGTTGAGTGGCCCTACAATGAACAGGGCATTTAATAAAGAGTTGTGTTTATGTTGAAATGTGTGGATCAATGATTAAATTGTTATTGATAATAAAAGGCCAAAGGTGTGGCACCTGGGAGGGTGGACCATATAGTCCCACTATGCTTGCACTGGAGGTTTATCTATTCCACAGCTATTACCCATTCCACAGGTATCCTAACCCATCCCACAGCTATTACCCATACCACAGCTATTACTCATCCAACAGGTATCCCTGCCCATCCCACAGCTATTACCCATCCCAAAGGTATCCCTTCCCATCCCATAGCTATTGCCCATCCCACACCTATTACCCATCCCAAAGGTATCCCTGCCCATCCCACAGCTATCCTTACCCATCCCACAAGCATGCAAAGGCTTAAACCAAAATTTTTAAACCAAAAAACTAAAATTTTCCACCAAGACTTTATTTAATAAAATAAATGAAGCAAGTGTGTGAAGCAAAGATAATCTTTATTAATAACAAAGTGTAAAAGAAAATGACCCAAGTGTCCCAAGCAAAGATAAAGTCATCAGGTAGCAACCCAGTCTCTGGCACTTTTCTTAGTCACTCTGAGGAGTGCCCAGATTTGCTCCCTGTTATTCTGGAGGGTCAGACAGGAGCAATGAGATGGTGCAAATGTCTTGACCTTCTGCAGCACAAGAAGGTTGAGATGTTCCCCTCCTTCCCCTTCCTTCTCCAAAGGATCTCAGATTAATGGACCCCATACCTGCCACGGCTGCAGCCTCGGAGTCCCCAACCTCTTTTCTCCCTCCTTCCTTCCCCTCCTCGATATGGATGAATAAGCGGCGTTCATGGCCTGGGCCAGAGTCTTCATGAGACTGTAATAAATGGAGTCATTTTTGATGCGTCTTCTGTTCCTTTTCTCCTGGGTCTCCAGAGGAGCTTTCTGGGTGCATTTTCTGTGGTTTTTGACAGAAAAGATGTGATTGGAAAGGGAACAGCAGAAATAATGATCTTGAAACTGATCTTCTACAAAGAAATAGGGTTCAAAAGCAGCATCCATTGGCCTTTCTTTTGACAGACAACCAAAGTTCAAAATACTATGGATGTATTTGAGAAATATGTGCTTCTTTATTGTGTACCCTGCAAAATTTGTGAGGATCCAGACTTTCCCTTCAATGGGTCCTGGCAAATGCATAAGTGCTTCATGGAAAGGAATAATTCTGTTCCAGATGGAATCATATTCTATGACTTGTCTCCACTTAGAAAGGGCCTCCCTGAGAGGCACTATTTGTCCAGTTGCTGAGAATCATTGTGATATAACCACATAAATCCCACTCCTGACAAGCATTGGAGGGAAAGTCCTCATGAAATTCTCTCCCTTCTCTGAGTCTGAAGCAAAGAGACCAATCAGGGTCCATCTGAAATAGAGGAGCAGCTGGATGATTGCTGGTAGTGGAATCCTTCTTTGAGGAACAATGGGTGGAGAAAGGGGAATCTCCTTTTGTCACTCAGACCCTCTGAAGGAATTAGAGAAGCGATCTGAAAAAGTAATGAAGAATAATATGTTTTTATGTGTTCCAGATCAACTCCAAAATATTAGTAATTGACAAACCCAATTTTGTTCTGATGAACGTATTAGAATAGGTTGTTCCTTTGTCACGGTTGAAATATTTAAGACAGTTAAATATTTAACAGCATTGTATGCACAGTATAAATGGAATGCAAAATCATATTCAAAATCATAAAAACAATAAAAAATGCAACGTAAATTTCTGTGTCACCCCTACAATTCCAACTATTAGATTCAAATTAGCAGTTTTAAGATAAAATGTTTGGATCTAAGATATAGGGCAGTATTATATGCTATTTTTGAGTACTGAAACTTCTTTCTCACCTTCCATCCCAAATTCTTTGGAGAACAGTTTTTCAGCTTCTTCTGCAGATGTACAAGAGACTAGAGACAGCAACTCCTAACACAAATTGTCAGTTGTACAATCCAATAAATCTTTAATTGAGATTTTGTCTACTTTGGGACTCTGCCTGTTTCATCACTTTAATTTTAAACAAATAATTATATACCCTGAATTTATACAAAGTTGAAATTTTGTACATTCAGAACTTACTGTATCTCTGAGGGCAGGAGCCGAATTCCTTTTATCCATCCCAAAGATACTCTTGAGATCCTGTGATCTTAATAATTTTTTATTCATAGACAGGACTATTGCCAACTTGATTCCAATTGGATGAGGCAGATATTATTGATATGTGAAAATGAACTTGCTAATGGAGGACCTCAAAACCTGGATAGTTTTCCAATAGTTGAATATTCAGTAGAATATCCTCTGTGGGGATCTTATGGCTCTTCAGGCCTTTAATAGTGAATTTGAAGATGAACATAATAGACTAAAACATAGTTATTATGTTCCCAAATATTCTGAAAAACAGCTCTTGAATTCTATGAAGATATTGGATCTGTTGTTCATCCCCACCACCCCACTCACCTTAGATAGAGAAAAACACACACAAACCTGTGAGACATTGTAGGTGCCTACAAATGTTGACCTCTGGATGGAGATGTCCCTGGACGCTGCATCAATCAGAGCCAGGAGGTTCTCCTTCCTCCCATAACCATCGTTGGGTACATTGGCTTCTCCAGTGGAGAGAATGTCCAGCAAGGCATCTGAAGTGCGGAAAGTGCTTATATAGTTATCATGGATGTTGTAGCCAACTGTGAGATTGCGCAGGAACTGGGAATTCTTGTTGACCATTTGAATGGCAAAAATTAATTGTAGAGCAATTTTAAAATCAGAAATCTCCTTATTGTAAAAATAATGTTCATGTTATAGTGAACAGCAACAACAAATACTTTTAAAATATATAATCTTTCACAAACCTTTTTAGCCTTAGGCCAACATTATCCAAATCCAATCTGTCCAATCAATCAAATCCAATCCAAATGATCTAGGAAAAGCTAACACCAAAGAAGATAGGCTCAAGATTGAGATGGATCTTGATGGACTAGAACACTGGACCATATCTAACAGAATGAAATTCAATGTAGAGGAAAGTAAAGTCCTACACTTAGGCAAGAAAATCCAAAGGACACATATAGATTGGTTGAAACCAGACTCAATTGCAATAACTGTGAGAGGGATCCTGGAGTCTTAGTGGACAACCAGTTAAATATGAGCCAGCGTGTGCAGCAGCAGTGAAAAAATCTAATGTAATCCTAAGTTGTATTAACAGAGGGATAAAACCAAGATCAAGGGAGGTACTAATACCACACCATAAAGCCATAGTAACACCACACCTAGAGTACTGCATCCAGTTTTGTTCACCACATTACAAAAAAGATGTTGAGACTCTACAAAGAGTACAGAGAAGAGCAACCAGGATGATTAGGGGATTGGAGACTAAAACATACAATGAACAGTTACAGGAACTGGGCTTGGTGAGTCTTGTGAAGAGAAGGACCAGGGGAGACAGGATAGCAGCCTTCCAATATTTGAGGGGCTGTGACAGAGAGGAGGAAGGGGGCAAGCTATTTTCTAAAGCACCTGTAGGCCAGACAAGGAATAATGGATGGAAACTGATCAAGGAGAGATTCAACCTGGAAATAAGGAGAAACTTTCTGACAGTGAGAACAATCAACCAATGGAACAGAAATTGCCCTTGGAAGTTGTGGAAGCGCCATCATTAGAGACTTTCAAGAAGAGATTGGATTGCCATATGTCAGAAATGGTGTAGGGTCTCCCACATGGGCAGAGGGTTGGACTAAATGACCTACAAGGTCCCTTCCAATTCTGATTATGTTATTTGTTATCAATTATGCAACTTTGGAAATTGGCTGAGAGAGGCAACTACAATTGTTTCAATCACTACTTAAACAAAGGTGATGATTCAAGTGATGAACTCAGGATTGAACTGAGAAAGGAAAATCATCTGGATTTCCTTCAGGTTTTTTTTCAACCCCATCTTTGGATTTTACTCTCTTCCACAAAGTAAAGCAAAAGAGGGAAGCCATGGAAATAAAAATCATTCTTGAAATTAGACAGGTCCTGGAATACAAAAATAAGTGAAATAAGAAAAGAAGGAGAGTGTTAGAATTGCACATGGAGGGAGTGCAACTCCACTACCCTGAATGACTTATGAAGGAGGGCTGTTGAAAGGCCACATTATTGGCGACACATATGTTTCAGTTGTGACCACACCAATGAGATGGTCTCCAGGCCTTTAAAAGCTCCATGGATTGTTCTAATCCTGGTGCTCCAAACTCAAGGAGCATTTCCTTCTCAGCTTCCCACAGACTGATGGAGACAACAGCAGCAGCAGAAGCAGGAGGTCCATCATTCATGGCATTAATCAATCCACTTCCTGTTTCTAACACAAACAACAGGAACAGTTGGAAAAATAAAAAGACTCTGAGAAGTGCCAGTGGCTTTCCTGATCTAAACAGAGAATCACTCAGTTTTATCTGCAAAGGAGAGAAAGGTGCAATCAAGAGTAGAGCCTGTACCTGTCCCAAAACTTGGTCCCAGAGAACTTCACCCAAGGAATTTATCCTTTTCTGATACAAGATCCTTTGCATGTGGCTTCAGTCTAATACCTACATCAATGTCAAAAACTGGAGATATAGCATCACAGGTCTCAAAGGTCATAATTAGAGCAAGAAGCAACTTCTCCTCTTGGGTTCCTGAACTTTTTCTGGGCTCCATTTGCAGAGGAGGGGCTGGAATAAAACATGTTAGTAAAAATTACAGATACACCCCTGGGATCATTGTTCTGTTGTGGTTGTGGTCCTTCCTTCCTGTCAGGGCAAGTCCAGAAAGTGTTGCTGGGGAAGAGAGACCAACACCTAGGAAATTGACATCTGCTGTCCTTCAACATGGCCTCTTGTCTCCAGAGTTTTCTGGGGAAGGTCACCCAGAGCTATGGAATTTGGCCCCATTTCTGAGTTCATGCCATTTAACTGTAGTGTCTTTTTTTAAAAAAAGTTTTTTATTTTTATTTTTTACACATCTCTTCACGTGAGCAACGTGATTCTAGATTACAACACGGATACATAGTCCTACTTACATTTTCAATTTTCTTATTTAATAACACACCAAATTATTATCCACTCCACTAATCTTCAATTGAAGCCCATGTCACACTGAACCAACGGATGCAAAGAGGATGTAAAACGGACAAAAAACCTTGCCATCTGTTCGAAAATGCGATGTACTCACTGCCTCCGTTTGGCTTCCTCTCTATCCATCCAGCATCCATTTATTGATGTTTCATCCGCTCCGAAAGTTTTGGGCTGCCTAAAACTTTTACACGGAAAATGTATCCAGTTCGTCCATTCTGCATCCGCTACGCATCCGCTACGCATCCGTTACGCATCCACTATATCCGCTAGTATCCGCTACGCATCCGCGCAACTCCATCCGTCCTGACACAGGGAGGAAGCGGAACGGACGCGGAACGGATGCAGAACGGATGCAGAACGGATGCAGCATGGAAACAAAGCGTTTAAAATGGAAAAAACGTTCGCAGAGGGGACCTATCTCGGATATTAAGGATGTCTAGAGGATGCCTAGCAGAAAACCTATATTGCCTATAAAAACGGGGAGCAACTTACCTGCATCTCACTTTCAGAACAGCAGCCCAGCGGTGCAGACCTCTGCAGCCTTCATCTGGCTCTTCCTCTTCCACAGCATCCAGTCATGTCCACCGTGGATTGTAACAAAGTCCTTTCGGCAGCCACAATCGTTCTGCAACAGTGCAAAGCCATCTGCAGGATCTGTGAACACTACTGCGAGAAGAAAAGGAGCCACCCAAAAAGAGTCTGGGTCCGAAGATGGTTTGCCAGAAGAGCAGAGGACGGACTGTACAACAAGCTGATGGTGGAGCTCAGGAACGAAGACACTCGTGCATTCCAGAACTTCATGAAGATGCCTCCAGCCATGTTTGACGAAGTTGTTCAGCAGCTGACACCCAGGTTGACCAAGACAAACACCAGCTTCTGGCCCAGCCTGGAACCTGGGCTCAATGTGGCACTCACTCTGCGCCACCTGGCCTCAGGGACCTCCTACAGGAGCATGCAGTATGGCTGGAGGGTGCCATCCAACACCATGAGCATTGTGGTCAGAGAAGTGGTGCAGGCCATCATCAAAGAATACAAGGAGGAGCTCTTCCAGTACCCCTCCACTGAAGAAGGCTGGAAGAAAGTTGCAGAGCAGTGGTATCAGAAGTGGAACTTACCACACACCGTTGGAGCCATAGATGGCAAGCACGTGGCCTGCAAATCTCCAGCCAAGTCGGGGTCCACTTATTTCAACTCCAAGGGCTTCTTCAGCATCATCCTCTTCGACATGGTCAATGCTGACTACAAGTTCATGTACATCGATGCTTCAGGCAACGGCTCATCTTCAGATGCCCAGGTATACAACGCCAGTCACCTCAAGGAGGAGCTGGAAGGCAACCTCATCGTGGGCTTCCCAGATCCAGAATCCCTGCCCAACGACACACAAGATGTGCCCTACTTCATCGTGGGGGATGAGGCCTTCTCCCTCACAACCTACCTCATGAAGCCCTACACCTCCAGACTCTTCACCCGTGAAGAGAGGATCTTCAACTACAGGCTGTCCAGGGCAAGGTGGGTGGTGGAGAATGCCTTTGGCATCCTGGCCAACAGGTTCCAGGTACTTCTCACCACCATGCAGCATTGCCCAGAGACCATCAGGAGGATCATGGAAGCTTGCTGCATCCTGCACAATCTCATGCGCACCCGCTACCCAGTCTTGCAGAACAGGCTCGTGGACCTCCAACAAGGCAATGGGGACATGGAGCCTGGGGAATGGAGGCAAGGGCGAAACCTGATCGACACTGTGGATGTGCAAGGACCCAACAGAGCCTCACATGAAGCGAAGAAGCAGCGCAACCTCCTGAGACAATGGTGCAACTCCCCAGCTGGAGCAGTGGAGTTACAAGACAGGATGGTAGATGCTTAATGGATGCTTCCTTCAGCCTGTCTCATCACACGGATGAGATTGGGCCATGTATGTTGGGTTGGCCTACAATGAACAGGGCGTTTAATAAAGAGTTGTGTTTATGTTGACATGTGTGGATAATTATTACATTATTATTGATAATAAAGGGCCGTAGGTGTGGCACCTGGGAGGGTGGACCATACAGTCCCACTATGCTTGCACTGGAGGTTTATCTATCCCACAGCTATTACCCATCCCACAGCTATTACCCATCCCACAGGTATCCTGCCCATCCCACTGCTACCCTTACCCATCCCACAAGCATGCAAAGGCTTAAACCATTTCTAAAAGTTTCCACCAAGACTTTATTGACATAAATAAATGAAGCAAGTGTGTGAAGCAAAGATAAACTTTGTTAATCACAAGCTGCAAAAGAAAAATGACCCAAGTCAAGTGTCCAAATTAAGACTACAGGTAGCCACCCAGTCTCTGGCACTCCTCTTGGTCACTCAGAGGTGTGCCCAGTCTCAGGGGTGAAGGGTCCAGGTGCTGTGGAGGTGGTTGCTTCTGGAGTGCTGGTCTGAAGCGCCACTGGGGTGCCTGGCCCCGAGAGGACAACAAGTGACGGTGTGTTGAGGAAGCTCTCGGACAGCTGGCTCAGCCCCGTGATGTTGAGAGCTCCTTCCTCCATGCCATGTGGTGTCAGCCCCAGTACTGAGGACAGATGTACTGAGGCTGGGCTTGGCTGTGGGGTGGAGGAAGGAGCAGTGTAGTGGGGCTGTCTGGTCTGCAGCTGGGTGAGGACTGGCGTTGGTGGCATCTGTGGCGTTGGTGGCATCACTCTCGTCGGTGGCATCATTGGCGTGGGTGGCATCGGTGGCATTGGTGGAACCAGTGGCAACGGTGTCGTCCGATGACTCTGTGCCTGGACTGGGAAGGGCTTCTGCCTGTGCTGCTGGACCTCCTGGTAGCTGTAGCCCTGGTAGGTGAGGGCCTGTGGGAAGCCTTGGAATGGGAGGAACATCACCTGGGGTGGAGGAGCAGACCTGGACTGGGTGGGAGCAGGTGCCTCTGGGTCTGGAGGGTTGTGAAGCAGCTCAGTGATCCGGTCCTTCACCACCTGGTACTGGGGTTCCGCCATGTCCGTGAGGGTCTGGTTGACATAGGTGAGGAAGGGCTTGCGGTTGGAGGATGAGGAGTCGGTGTGGACCAGCTGAGAGAGGAGATCTATGCTGCTACGGATGGTGTCCCTGATCTGCAGCAGGACAGTGTGGCTCTGCCCCTCCTGTCTGCCTTTCTGTGGAGGTGGAGCTGTGGGTGGATGCGGGTAGGGCTGTGGTGGAAGTGCCGTCTCCTTTCTCCCACTGCACCAGAGAGTCCTCCACGCACTGCACCATGGTTAAAACACCTGTCCGCGGGTTCTCCGCCGTGGCACGCTCCACAGAAACCTGCCTGGAGACAGGAACTGACTCTCAGCAGGCTGCCAGAGAGAGAGGGTAGTGAGAGGGGCTGCTGCTGCTGCTGCTCCTCAGTGGCGGATCTCACCCTCCAGGAAGCTGCACCTGGCCATGACATAGGTCTCTCTGTCCGTCAGCTTAACCGTGGCCTGGCCAGATTTCTTGAGGTGCAGCTTCCCATACCAGGTGTGCATATGTTTCCACCAGCCGAAGAGCACCTCCGATGTGTAGCCCAGATTCTCCACCTTCTCTCTCCAAGCAGCCTGCTTCCTTTTGGTGCCCCTGTACAGCCGGTGTCCCTTCCGCCACAGATAGTCATTCTCTTTCAGCCACTCCAGTACCTCATCCTCGTGTTCCTCCTCAATGGAGTATTGCCTCCTCTCCCGTTACCACATATGCCTCTTCCTCCCTTTGGCAGGACCAGATGGGCCCTCATCAGAGGGGCTTCCAGTTTGTAGGGGCTGCTCCTCCACACCAGCAGCAGCAGCAGCAGCAGCAGGATCATCATCATCATCATCATCATCATCATCAGCAGCAGCAGCAGCAGCAGCATCACCAGCAGGATCATCCTCATCATCATCATCATCAGCAGCAGCAGCAGCAGCACCAGCAGGATCATCATCATCATCATCATCATCATCAGCAGCAGCAGCAGCAGCACGAGCAGGACCAGGAGCACGGGCAGGACCAGGAGCACGAGCAGGATGAGCAAGACCAGGAGCATGAGCAGTACGAGCAGGACCAGCAGGATGAGGGGCAGCTTCAGCAGAGTAAGCACCAGCAGAAGCACCACCGCCAGGATCAGCCTCAACAGAGTAAGCACCAGCAGAAGCACCACCACCAGGAGTAGCATCAGCAGAGTAAGCACGAGCAGAAGCACCATGGCCAGAAGCATCATCATCAGCTCCTCCAGAAGCAGAAGCTGCAAAAGCCCCAGCCGCAGAAGAGTGAGCCCGTGCTACAGAAGCCCCAGCAGAAGCAGAGTGAGAGCCAGGGGGTGGGCGGGTGTCCCTGTCCCTCTTGCCAGGGCTGGCAGCAAATGGCTGAGGCTTCCTCTTTTTCCCCATGTTTGTGGGGTTCCTGGCTGGCAGGGAGGCTGGCAGGAAGGCTGGCGGGCAGGCAGGCACCAAGGCTGGCAGACAGCAAGGCTGGCAGGGAGGCAGGCACCAAGGCTGGCAGGGAGACAGGCACCAAGGCAGGCAGCAAGGCTGGCAGAGAGGCAGGCACCAAGGATGGCAGGATGGCAGGCAGCAAGGCAGGTAGCAAGGCTGGCAGGATGGCAGGCAGCAAGGATGGCAGGATGGCAGGCAGCAAGGCAGGCAAGGCAGGCAAGGCAAGGCACTCAATGCGTCTGGCAGCAGGTCTTTCCTCTGAATGGTGACCTGCTTCCGAGCTGCTTCCCTTTATATCCACGGGGCTGACACAATAAATCCCCCCCGCATGCACAATTAACGCAAGGCATCCACTAGGCTTCCGCTCTGCATCCGCTAGGCTTCCGCTCTGCATCCGCTTCATCCGCTCTGCATCCGCTGTGCATCCGCTTCATCTGTTCTGTGTCCGCTCTGCATCCGCTGTATCCGTTCCACGTCCGCTTTGCTGAGGTCCCCCGGAAGCCTAGCAGATGTGCCATCCGCTCCCATCCGCTTCCATCTGCTAGGCTTCCGCTCTGCATCCATTTTCCATCCGCCCTGCGTCCTCCCCCCGTCCGTTCCTTTCCGTGTTATCCACTCTGGTTATGCAAATTTTCGCCCCTTTTGAGAGCAGATAACAACGGATGGAATATTTTTCTCGTCCGCTGTGTCCTTTTTACAAATGTTTTGCATCCATTGGGCAGTGTGACAGGGCTTTTAACTGTTGCAAAATGCCAGAGTAAGAGGAGGATTTGGCCTGCCTAACTGGGAACTATATGATCAAGCGTCAAGTTTGATGTGGGTGAAGGAATCTATCATGTTAAGTAATAGTAGGTGTTTTGTTCGGAAAACACACGAGGTAGACCGGGTTCCAACAACAAATACTTTATTCTTCAACTAGTTAGTAAATAGGAAC
>BLBF01013762.1:0-11021 GCA_015471245.1 Laticauda colubrina
ATGCCAGCATTTATGTGAATTATAGGGAGTTCTACCTGGCATTTGTCTGGCATTATGTTGCATTACAGCAAACATTTTCAAGTCTTCCTGTCTTACTGTTCATCTCTTTCTGTCCTTCTCTTCCTCTTTCTCTTGTCTCTTTGGTCATAGACGAAGTTAGCGATTCTGCGCAACTCCGCTATGTCTAAGGTTGCCCAGTTAGAGACGAAGTGGTGGAAATGTTCTTTAATATCTACAGTGGACTGGTTTATGAAGGCTGAGGCTAAAATCCTTTGGTCCTTCAGGCAGCGAAGGTCTACATGGGCATATGTAATAACTGCTTCTGTCAGGCGGACCCAAAAAGCATCAGGGTTTTCTTTTTCTCTTTGTGTGATTCTTTGGAATTCGGACTAGTTTAGAGACTTTTTACCAGTTTCCTCTAAGGCTTCTAGTAAGCTATTTTTTGCTCTTGTGTATTCATCCCAGTGATTGGTATCATTGTAGTTCCAATTAGGGCGATGTACTGGCCATGCAATGCGGCTGGGGCTGCCTGTCCTGGGTTAGTTGGTAGTTTAGCTATTTTGTCTGTTTTCTCAAATAGTTTTAATAGTTCATCTTTCATTAGAAAGACTTGTAGCAGCTGGGTCATGTCATCCCAGGATGGATTATGGCTGTCTATGATAGATTTCAGGGTTTGAATTACTGTTTGAGGATCATCCCTGAAAGCTGGGGTATCCTTTTTCCAGATGACCAAGACAGATGCAGTGAAGGGAGTGTGGGTAAAAATGTATTCTAATTGTCCCCTAGTTCTGCCTGGCACTGGTTTTTTTTAAAAGGGGAGCCATGAACCGTGCCTCAGTTTGTCCTTCCAGGGAATGGGTTTCAGGTTTTTCCTGATCTTTTCCCTTGGTAAGGTCTTTGGTCCTAGCCATTTCAGCCCAGCATTACCAATAGGGTATTTGGCTGGGTTTAATGTGTGTTCTAAGTGCTTTCAGGGTTTTATGATCTAAAGTACTGCTATCAGGCCAAATTTTTCTTCCTGTGTCATCTCGCAACAAAGCTCACTTTTTGCAAATTCTTTTTGCATCTCTTTTATTCATTCCAGGCAGGACAGGCACTTGCCTTTCGTCCCAAGCCTCAAGTAATTTATCCAAGGAGGTCTCTTCCATTGTCCTCAAGCTACAACTTCCCATATTCCCTACCTGATGTGGGAATTATTTTGGTCTAGCCAGGCTACCGCTATCAGTTTTCAGACAAAAAAAGGTCTGGAAAGAACTCCAGTTACCCTACACATGGAGTAAGGGCCCCTTTCTCTTAGGGAAACTCCGCCATCAGTTTGAAGACCCTCCCTAAAAAATGGGGATCTTGGAGGACCATCTGCCCCCTAGCAGCACTGGTACAGGCCCTTCCCCACACTCTGCCATCAGTTTTCAGATCTCCCTTAAAGGTGGGGTCATGGAAGGACCTGCTCTGCTTTTTGAATTGGAACTATTTCCAATTCTGTTTGCCAGCAGCTGGTATGGCTCCTTCTTAAGTGCACAGGGCTTTGCTTGCGGGATGCATTGGGACTATTTTCTGCTTTTTATTTGTTTCCTAACACCATTTTCTTTTGTAGCCCGCTTGGTTTTTCTTATTCCCTTCAGAAGGACTCACACTCCATGATCACCCCTTGCATTCCCAAATCCAGCCAGTCACGGCTTGTTTTGGAGCTAGCAGCTGGCTGGGGTGTGGCTGGCAATCACGGAGGAGGTGAGGTCCCACTGTTTCTGCAGAGAAAACCCACACTCACACACCTCGTCCACTCACGCTTCCACTCTCCTACCTTGTGAGGTTATAAGTTTAAAGTGGTACTCACCTGCTTTCAAGCAGTTGTTGAGCAGAAAAGCCCATGGATTCCCTTTACTACCTTTATGTCTCCCAGGCTGGGTCCGTGGATGTTGTCCCTGGACAAAGAAGGTCCACGCCAACTGGGAATGGATCCGTGGGTCCTGTCTAGTGGCAGGGTTGGCTGGAAAATCTTCATGGTCGCCAATTGTTGAAAGGCTATCAAAGTGCCTTTCTTCCAAGGATTCGAATTTTCCCACTGGAAGAGTTCCGATGCAAGGATACGGACTACTGCTTGAAAGCTGGATCTTTTTATTTTTCAGGAAGGCGAGAGACAGCGAGGCTGTGTTTCTGGGGCTAGCTAGCTAACTTTGAATGGTAAGTCCTTGGTTTTTATACCTTTTTCCTCCTTTTGTGTATGAATGTTCGTTTAGTGTTTAATGTTTGGATAGTAAAATCCTGTCAGAGTTTATTTTTCAAAGCAAACTTAGAGAGGTATGGAAAATAAACTCTGTGGGGTCGCTTGATTGTATTATCATTTCTTTTTCCTAATCTCTTTTAGCTTTACAATGGTTTTTCTATTTGTTTTGCAGCAATCTTCTGTTTGTTTCCTTTGTAATTTATCTTTGTGTCTTTTGTCTGTTTGTTTTGCTGATTTGGCATGTCCTGTGTTTGTAAGGGTTTTCTTTTCCTTTTTTCCTTAGCTTTCTTAATTATTTGGCTTTTGTCTAATACCTTTTATTTGATTTCTTTTCCGATGCAAGTTTGTTTTATGGCTGGCCTGATGTTCCCTTTGGGCTTTTCCTGCTTGGGTGATAACACTGTCCTCGTGAAGTTCCCTTTCCACAGGAACAAGAAATCAGAAAATATGTCAGCTTTTCCTTTCAGCTGCTCATTTTTCTTATAATAGTTGGGCTTTAATTGCAGTTTTTGTAGCTCTACAATATCTTGATTTATGATCAGTTATTTTCTGACCTATTTTATAACCCTTTGCTGGACATTCATAACATTTTCTATTCTTTCATTGTTTGCGATGAAATTCAAAATTATTTTTTTTTTCCATAAGGAAATTGCAATGGGACTTAGATTTAGGATTATACCATAAATTTTCATTTTTTTCTTTTTTTAAAAAAACTCCTCTGTGTGTGTGTGTGTGTGTGTGTGTGTACACATAATTGATGGGTCAATAATATTCTGCAAATGTAAAATGATATCCAAAAACAGGAAATAACAGTTGGACCTGATTTGCAATTTGAAGAATTGGAATCTGATTTGTTGTTGTCAGATGTGAAAGTATTTAGTTTGCTAGAAAAGATAAAAAAGAATACAAATATAAGGAATACTGAAATAATGGTTATGTTGAAGGATGGACTTCCTTCATAAGAAGACTATTGTTTTGTTAAGAATAATTATTCAAAAATGGATGTTCAGAGATATTTACAATAAAGACTGATGAACTTTTGGACATGAGGTTTAATTATTGGGAAAACTCCCAATAAAAATTTAGGAAAGGTTTCATTATTAATAGAAAAATGTGGATATTTTATCCTGGATGCAAATATATTAATTGTGGTGATTTGTGGTAAAAAAGAAAAAAGAAACTGTGTAGACTTTCTATGAGTCAATTACAATAATAAACTGTTAACAACATGCTTTGAATGTTTACTTTGCTGTAGTTTAACCTGTTAATTTTTTTTTTTTACATAGATAACGTCTGACATCTATTTGGGTTACAAATAGATGTACAAGCTTATACATTTTGGAACTCCATCACAAGACGGGAAGCTTTTATTGTTGCAGTAGTTTTGTCAATGTTGAAATAGGGGTGACAATATGTGTTTCTATGCTTTTTTTTTTTTTTAATTCACACATTTTTCAATATTTTTGTCTAGTTTTACTCTTCATTTTTTTTTCTTTTGGAATTTGGATTTTAATCTCATGAGTAAAGTAATTTTTTCAAGAATTAAAAGCTTACTTTTAAATTTTATTTGGAGGCTTTTTTAATTCTCTTCAATTTAAAAAAAAACTTTGAGCAATACATTTGCATTTTCTCCTTTTTTAATCCCAGGCATTTGATTTCTTTGACTATATTCTGCAGTTATCTTTTATTCTCTAAGTACATTATGTCACATATTTCTTAATTTTTGCAGCTACCCCTTAACAATCTTTTTTTAATCTACATTATAATTACTATTTTACCCAGCAGCCGTTTTCATACTTCCTATCATTGCAACTCAATGCATTTGTGTGACTGCAACATTTCTTTTCACTTGGTTTCAAGCAGATTCTATATAATCTTTCCTTATATCTACTTCCTTTCCATTTTCTTGGCAGATCAATATATTTGGGTATTCTTTTTTCATACATAACTTATGCTTTTCTTCCTGCAATCATTCTACTTTGCTCTAGTTTGCTCTTTTTCACTATTCATCCATGACAATTGTTTTACAAGATCCACTCTAATGCTTTCAAGACACCCCCACCTCCAAATAGGAAGTAATATTAGCTATTAGTTGAATTCTGTTGTGCAGACTTAGCACAACATAATACAACTATTCATATGTTTAAATAATTGATCCAATGGGGAATGAATTCCCAATCAAACAAATATTTAATTCTGTTTCACCATCTCTGTTAACTAATAGTTGTTCTGATGTTTTCCCCATGAAGGTACTTTCTCTCCCTCTCTCCCTCCCTCTCTCTTTCTCCCTCTCTCTCATACACATCTATCTATCTATCTATCTATCTATCTATCTATCTATCTATCTATCTATTTATCAGCAGCAGCAGCAATCTCTAACTGGCTAGAAATTCAAAATGAATAGCTACAAGCAGTAATTCATTTTAAAAAAAGCAATTAATAATTGATATTTTTTTCCAGATTATTGTCCCATTGAGGCAAGATGGATAGACCTACAATAGTTATGGGAGCACAGTTGGAAGACTTAAAGATCAAATTGGAAACAAAGATTCATAGACAAAATCTGTCTATGTGACTTCTTTGACATGGTACCAACTTGATGCCAAATAATCAATTAATTAATGCCATTTAGAAATTTACCATGGAAAACAAAACTGTTGTGACTGAATTTCTCCTCTTGGGATTCTCTGGTGACCCAACATTCCAGGTTTTCTTGTTCCTGTTTTTTTTATCAATCTACTTAATAATCTTAGTAGGAAATATGGTCATCATAGTGGTAATAAGGGCTGATCCTCAATTATACACCCCAATGTATTTCTTTCTCATCAACTTATCCTTCCTTGACATCTGTTTTTCTTCTGTAACAGTTCCCAAAATGCTACAGAATCTCCTGGCTACTAAAAAGACAATTTCTCTTTGTGGCTGCATAGCTCAGGTTTTTTTCTTTATTTTCATGTTTGGAACAGAGATCTTCTTACTTTCAGTAATGGCATATGATCGTTATGCTGCTATATGCTACCCACTGAGATACAGTACTATTATCAACCATCGCTTGTGCATCCAAATGGTATTGGCTGCATGGCTGTCAGGTTTCCTGGATTCTTCTGTCAATACTCTTTTTTTAACTAACTTACATTTCTGTGGTCCCAGTAACATTACTCATTTCAGCTGTGAGTTACCTCTGCTATTGCAACTGTCTTGCACTAGTAGCTTTGCCAATGAAATGGTCATTCTTATCTTTAGCATGCCATTAGGATTTGCTGCCCTTCTTCTAATTATAACATCCTATGTACATATTGTTGGCTCCATTCTCAAGATAAATTCTGCAAAAGGAAGGCAGAAGGCCTTCTCTACTTGTGTTTCCCACCTCACAGTAGTTTTCTTGTTTTGTGGGACTGCTTTGATTAGATACATGAAACCTGCCTCTGGCTACTCAGACACCATGGACAAGCTAGTGTCAATCCAGTACAGTATCCTAACTCCTATGTTAAACCCCATTATATACAGTCTGAAAAACAAAGATGTAAAAAATGCTTTAAAGAAGCTTTTTAGAAAGTGACTTCAAAAAGGCCCTTGAACTTACTGAATTTTGAGATTACCTTGATGAAGAAAGAGAATGCATTAAGGCAGAAATAGCAAGATTGGTGATTATGATATGGCAGATTTCATTAAATTACTAACTGAAGTTGTCACTTTCTCCTACAATTTTATCCACTCCCTTTAAATTATGGGATGTTTGGAAGGGCTTGCACTCTGAGGGCTTTCATTTCTTCACTTATGGTTTATTTCAATCAAACAGATATTCAAGCTGATCCTACTTGGTATAGAATGCCATATTTATTAAGACCATATGTGTTCAGACTTCATGGCTGATAGTTTAAGATATATCATGACTACAGTTGCATTTCTTATGGAGCTGAATATACTAAGTCAGAGAAGGACATTCTAACCTAACACAAGGCTCTTTGGTGCTCCTGGAATAAGTGTGTGTACACATGCACATGCATGCACACACACACACACACACACACTAAGGCTATTAAATTAGGAAACTGCAGGCAAAAGCTCATTAGTTCATTATAACCATTAGATAAACTGCTTCAAAGATCAATCTCATTTCTGCTTAAATTAAATTGAAATTGTTGGGAAAGTCATCAGTTAATAACCTAAGGAAAGATTTCATTATTAATAGTGAAATGAGGGTGTTTGATTCAAATATAATAATCAAGATGATTAGCAATAAAAAAAATTGTGTAGACTTTCTATTAGTAAATTACAGTAACAGACTGTTAACAAAGTGCTTTGAATGTTTACTTTGCTGTAGTTTTCCTATTAACTTAACTTATTCCACTATTATTTTCACATATATAATATCTGGCAGGTTAACTGGATGTACAAGCTTATAAATGTTAGACTTGCAAGGATGGAAGCTATTATTGCTTAGTTTTGTCACTGTTCAACTGGGGGGGATAGTATATGTTTCTGTCCTCTTTTTTTAATTCATACATTTTCAATGCTTTTTATTTAGTTTTACCTCTGCTTAACTTTTTTCACTTGGATTTTAAATTTTTGAATAAAATTTTTGAATAAAAGAATTTAAAAAAATTCTTCACTTCAATTTTATCCCAAGTGATTACATAATTTTTATTTTGGAATTTATTTCAGTCTGGTAGAGACTTTTTGTATAGTTCTCTTCACTTTTTGGCAATACTTTTGCATTTTTGTTTTCTTTTTTAATTTCAAGCACTTTATAAGTTTTTGCACTTGAACTTACTCAACTTTGAGACTATCTTGATGAAGTGTCTCCTGCTTGAATGGGCTTTCCTAAGTCTGCTGCTTGTATTTGTATGAAATATGTATTTGTTTGAAAAGAAAGACTAAGGAATTAAATCCTACTCTTGTAGTTTGGGCAAGGTGGTGGAGGACAGGAGAGAATTATGACAGCAGAAATTTGTTTTCTGCTGACAGCAGAAACTAAGTTTGACCTGAGTTTATTAAAATGTTTATTAAACATTTTAAGATGCCTTCCTCTACATCTTCCCTGCACATACCCCATGCAAAAAATAAATTTAATTTTTTTTGCTGCATTCTCCTGATGTAATGTCTGAAGAACTGTGTTATTTATTTGTTAAGATGGGGATATTTTATCTTCAGAATAGGACAACTTGTCAAGCCACAGCCAACTTGCTGTACCTAGCTCACTACAGCCAACTCGCTGCAGGACAACTCGCCATGGTCAACTCACTGTAGGATAATGCAGTGCAGAAACAATTTAACAATGCTATTTAATTATTTAAAATATTTTTTTTAAATTTTTGCAATTCACATTTCATTCTGTCCCTCCTTTTACATCCTTTCTTTACTGATTGTATTCTACTATTTTTATAATATTAGTCTACCTCTTGTCCTGCAGTGAGTTGTCCTGTGGTGAGTTGGCTGTAGAAAATTATCCTGAAGTGAGTTAGCTATGAGTTAGCTTTTATGGTAGTAAGTCAACAACAATTAATGTGATTGGATGTGATTTTGTGGTGGCCATAAAATAAACTGCTGTGATCATTAAGTGAATCCATAATCATTTGGTGTGTCATAACAGGCAAAAATACAAAAAAAAAAACAACCCATCAAAAATATCATAAATCATGTTTACATGACTATGGGATACTGCAACTACTTTTAAAATTGAATTAGATGCAAAGCACCTGAAAAGCTGTGACCATGTAATGGCAACCCAACTTTTTACATCAGGGCCTGTCATAATTTCAAATGATTGTTAAACTGCAATTAAAATGATTGTTAGATTGCATTCAAATCCAATTCCAAGAACTAATTTTGAACTACAAAGTGTGTCATGCTTGTTGAGATGAGAACACAAATCTTCTGATAAATATAAATAGTTTAAGTAAGGACTGAGACATTCAAAAAAGTTGAGTGGCATTACCTCTGATCTTTATTCTCGCAATAGAAATTTTGTCAACACAAATTAGGAAGAATGAGGAAATTATAGGAACTAAAATAAAGAAGGAAGAATACAAAATACAAGCATTTGCAGATGATATGGTATTTTTTATAGAAAACCGAAATGAGAGTGGGAATTTTTGATTAAAAGAAATAGAAGAATTTAGCAAGGATTCCAAATTAACAGGAATAAAACCAAAATGTTAGTTAAAAATTTGACAGACCACCAAAAATGGGAATTAGAAAAGGAAATAAAACTGCAAATCAAGAATAAGATTAAATATTTAAGTATTTGGCTGATATCAAGGTGCTCATCAGTAAAAGAGGATAATTATGACAAATTAATGAGTCAAATGAAAAAAAGATTTAGAAATATGGAGTAAATTACAGTTATCCTTAATAGGAAAGATTGCAGCAATAAAAATGAACCTATTACCATGATTATATTTGTTTCAGACAGTCCCTATAAAATTAAATAAGAAATGTTTTGAGGAAATGAATAGAGCAACACTGAAATTTATATGGGAAGGGGAAAAAAACCTTGCATAAGGTTAAAATTATTACAAGATAATAAATAGAAAGGTGGCTTTGGACTTCCAGACTGGGCATTGTTCCAACATGCAGTAATGCTAGTTTGGATCAAAGAATGGATCATCCTGAGTAACAAGAGGCTATTAACTTTTGAAGGACATGATCTACAAATTGGTTGGCATGCTGCTATGTGGAAGAAGAGAAATAAGACAAGTTCTCACTTTTTAAACCACTGAATAAGGGAGGCACTATTAGAGATCTGGAACAAAATTAGGAAATAACATTATAATAAAATACGAGGTTGGTTTTCCATCATGGAAGCCATGATATATCCAAATAATTTAGATATAAATAAAACAATTAGATACAATCAATTATAGATGATCAAGGGTATTGAAATCAAATCAAATATTGAAAGAGGAAGGCATAGTGATAGACTGATGGCTCTACCTACAATTGCAAACAAAATATAAAAAAGACAGAAGAATTTGGTACAGATAAAATGCCACAACAACTAGACAAAGTATTATTAGGATCAGAGGAAAAAATTATAACCAAAATGTATAATTATCTTTTAAAATTTGATAGAAAAGAGGAGGCAGTGAAACCAACCATGATAACCTGGATGAAAAATTTTGGATACAGCATACAATTAGAAAATTGGGAAAGACTATGAACTAAAAATTATAAATCATCTTTGGCAACCTCATATAAAGAAAATTAGTATAAAATGTTTTCTCATTGACATCTAGCATCGGCGAGATTGGCTAAAATGTATCCAAACCTAAAATCAGAGTGTTGGAAATACAAAAAGAAACCCGGTACATTCTTTCACATGTAGTGGACTTGCCCCAAAGTGAAAGAATTTTGGAATAAGATACAGATCTGGCTACAGGAAATAACAAGTTTAAAGATAGTACCCAAACCTGAAATGTTTTTATTAGGGATAACCAAAGGAGAATATACAAAAAAGAATGAACATCTATTGAAACACATCTTAACAATGGCCAGGATACTATATGCTCAAACTTGGAAATGAAATAATACAACCCCATATGACATGATTATAAAAAAATAATGGATTGCACAGAAATGAACAAATTCACAATGGAATTGCAGAAGAGGAAAGATAAAGAATTCTATATGGCCTGGGAAAAATTGTGTGTGTGTGTGAGTGTGTGTGTGTGTGTGTGTGTGTGTTCAGGTCTTTTCCCACGTAAGATTGAGAGCATCTTGGAAACATTTTGACGAGGTCCCACTTGCTATCTTCAGGTTGATGCTTTCAGCTTCGTGCTTGTGTGAACAAAGCATGATCAGAGCTACCGTCTCCCTATATATACTGGTGGGGAGGTTAGCTGTGTTGTCATTCCTTGATTGGTTTATGGAGTTGATGTTTCATATATATGAATGATATAACTGGTGTCACACAACAAGTAGACAAAGTTGCAAAATATGTATATAGAACTTGTTGTTTTTTTTTTAAAGTTTTTTATTAATTTTCTACAAACAGACAAACGTACAAAACTTTAAAAACATCTATTCTCATATATACCTCCGGTGTATCGGTTGGTTCATCAGTTTTGTGCATTAATTTTATAGTGTCAATTACAATTATATTGCATAACCACTCATATTGTCAATCCATATTCTAATATTACTAAAAAAAAATAAAAATAAAAAAAATCTTTTTCTGACTATACCTTTAATCATTCATGCTTTGCGAGATAACAATACTTCAAACAGTTTATTCTATAATTTATCATATAATCATAACAAATCAATCCTAAAAACTCTTCATATATATAATATTAATGCTCTATTATTGTATTTTATCATCTAACCATTGATAAAAAAAACCCCAAATTGCATAAAATTGTTTATCTTCTTGTTCTCTAATTTCAAATGTCAATCTACTCATCTCAGCACATTCCAATATTTTCTCAATAATTTCTTCCTGCAATGGCATTTTCTCATTCTTCCAGTTTTTAGGAAATACAATCCTAGCCGCTGTTAATACATTTACAATCAAATATTTCAAGTCTTTATTATATATATCAGGTAAAATTCCCAATAAAAAGATCTCTGGTTTCAAGTCTATGTGTTTCTTTGTCATTTTTTCCAACCACATGTGAATTTTAGTCCAATATTTTCTAGCATTCTCACAAGTCCACCACATATGATAGTATGAGCCAGGTATCTGATGACATTTCCAACATTTTTCAGATTTATTCTGGAACATTCTTGCTATTCTTGTCGGGGGAAGGTGCCACCTGTAAAACATCTTATACAAGTTTTCTTTATATGCTATTGA
>BLBF01013763.1:0-10980 GCA_015471245.1 Laticauda colubrina
AACTGGCAAAGACTCCAATGAGTCAGGAAGTTTGCCAAACTAATGATCAAAGTCCTAAATTTGATAAGTCCATATATCAATCTTTGATTGGTAGCTTATCATATATAAGCAATTGGTCAAGGCCAGATATAGCTTATAGTGTAAATCAGCTGGCACGTTTTAATTCAGATCCACATCAATGTCATTGGCAATTATTAAAGAGAATTTTAAGATATCTTAAAGGAACAATGAACCATGCATTGTATATAGAACCAAAGGGTGATTTGAGTCTTAGTGCCTATGCAGATGCAAGTTTTGCAACTGATATAAACACTAGAAAATCAACATCTGGGATGGCTATATTATTTGGTAAGACACTAATAGGGTGGAGGTCAATCAGACAACAGCATATTAGCTTGTCCACGATGGAAGCGGAATTTTCATGTCTGTCATTATTATGCACTGACTTGATTTTGTACAAACAGTTATTATTAGACATGGGTATAACTGTAAAAGATTCCATTATTGTGTACGAGGATAACCAAGCAGCTATAAAGTTAGCTACTAGTATTGCTGTAAAAACTAGATCAAAGCATACTGATTTAAGATACTTAAATGTTAGAGAATCTGTAAAGAATGGGCTAATTAAATTGGAATACTGCATGACAGAAGAAAACATTGCAGACCAATTTACAAAAGCTCAAGGAGTAATTAAGTTTAAAGAGAGTTGTAACAAATATGATTTAAAGATGTAAATAGTTATAATTATTATTTAACCTAAAAGGGGAGAATGTTAGGGATAACATTGTTTACCCTAACTGGTTTAGGTAAAATAATAACTATGAATCATAGTTGTGTATGTTAAAGTGTCTGCAGCTTTAACTGTGGAATAGTAATTAAGGAAGTGGTTATGAAAACAATTTAAAAGAGGCAAGACTACAGCTTGCTCACTCTCTCTGGCTTTGATGATCCCTGATTACTGTTTTGGAATCAAGACTGCATTGCTCGAACGGGAGAGACAACAAAGGACTGATTTGTAAGTGAACTGACATAGGATATTCTACATGGACTATGCTACCTGAATATCCCTGAATGGACTGACTACATGATAAATGACTATTGGACTGATATTTGATTATGCCATAAACTTATAATGGAATAAACTATATTCTTGATAGCACAAGCGTATCTGTTGTTTTTACTGTATGTTAATAAACATACAAACTTAGCTCACTCATTTATCTGTGTGCCTATCTGACTAACACTGCACATTCTGTTTAGCTTGTCTACCTAACCCTGGTTGGGGAACCCAGGCTCAACATGGTGCTTACTCTGCTAGTGCTGCTCCTGGTCTTGCTGGTGGTGCTGGTGCTGCTGCTGGTGGTGGTGCTGCTGGTCCTGCTTTTGCTGCTACTGTTATTGCTGCTGCTGCTGCTGCTGGTGTGGAGGAGCAGCCCCTACAACCTCGAAGCCCCTCTGATGAGGGCCCATATGGCCCTGCCAGAGGGAGAAAGAGGCAGACGTGTGAACGGGAGAGGAGGAAATACTCAATCGAAGAGGAACATGAGGATGAGGTGCTGGAATGGCTGAGGGAGAACGAGTATTTATGGCGGAAGGGACACAGGCTCTATCGAGACACCAAAAGGAAGCAGGCTGCTTGGAGAGAGAAGGCAGAGAACCTGGGCTACACTTCGGAGATGCTCCTTGGCTGGTGGAAGCACATGCACACCTGGTATGGGAAGCTGCACCTCAAGAAATCTGGCCAGGCCACGGTCAAGCTGATGGACCGAGAGACCTACGTGATGGCCAAGTGCAGCTTCTTGGAGGGTGAGATCCGCCACTGAGGAGCAGCCCCTCTCACAACCCTCTCTCTCAGGCAGCCTGCTGAGAGCCAGTCCTCTTCTGGCAAAGAGTCAGTTCCTGTGTCCAGGCAGGTATCTGTGGAGTGTCCCACGATGGAGAACCCCCCCGACAGCTGCACTACCCATGGTGGAGCGCGTGGAGGACCCCCTGACGCAGTGGGAGCAAGGAGAGGGCACTTCCACCACAGGCCAACCCACATCCACCTCCACAGAAAGACAGAGAGGCAGACCGGAGGGGCAGAGCCACACTATCCTGCTGGAGATCAGGGACACCATCAGAAGCAGCGTAGATCTCCTCTCTCAGCTGGTACACACCGACATCCCATCCTCCAACTGAAAGCCCTTCCACACCTACGTCAACCAGACCCTCATGAACATGTTGGAATGACAGTACCAGGTGGTAAAGGACAGGATCACCGATCTTCTTCACAACCCTCCAGACCCAGCTGAGCCTGCTCCCACCCAGTCCAGGCCTGCTCCTCCACCCCAGGTGATGTCACTGCCCTTCCAAGGCTTTCCACAGGCCCTCACCTACCAAGGCTACGGCTACCAAGAGGTCCAGCAGCACAGGCAGCCCTTCCCAGTCCAGGAACAGGTACATCATACACCAACGGTGCCACCAATGCCACTGATGCCACCAATGCCACCGATGCCAGCCATGCCACAGATGCCACCCACGCCTCACCTCGCTCACCTGCAGACCAGACATCCCCACTACACTGCTCCTTCCTCCACCCCACAGCCAAGCCCGGCCTCAGAACATCTGTCATCGGTATTGGGGCTGACACCCCATGTCATGGAGGAAGGGGCTCTCAACCTCACAGGACTGAGCCAGCTCTCTGAGAGTTTCCTCCACACACCGTCCCCTGTTGTCCTCTTGGGGCCAGGCACCCTAATGACACCTCAGACCAGCACTCCAGCAGCAGCCACCTCCACAGCACCTGGACCCTTCACCCCTGAGACTGGGCACGCCTCAGAGTGACCAAGAGGAGTGCCAGAGACTGGGTGGCTACCTGTTGACTTTATCTTTGCTTTGGACACTTGACTTGGGTCATTTTTCTTTTACAGCTTGTTATTAATAAAGATTATCTTTGCTTCACATACTTGCTTCATTTATTTTTGTCAATAAAGTCTTGGTGGAAACTTTTAGAAATGGTTTAAGCCTTTGCATGCTTGTGGGATGGGTTAAGATAGCAGTGGGATGGGCAAGGATACCTTTGGGATGGGTAATAGTTGTGGGATGCAGGGATACCCGTGGGACAGGTAAGGAGAGCTGTGGGATAGATAAACCTCCAGTGCAAGCATAGTGGTCCACCCTCCCAGGTGCCACACCTATGGCCCTTTTTTATCAATAACAATGTCATCAATCATCCACACATGTCAACACAAACACAACTCTTTATTGAATGCCCTGTTCATTGTAAGCCCACCCAACATACATGGCCCAATCTCATCCGTGTGATGAGACAGGCTGAAGGAAGCACCCATTAATCATCTATCATACTGTCTTGCCACTCCACTGCTCCAGCTGGGGAGTTGCACCAGTGTTTCAGGAGGTTGCACTGCTTCTTCCCTTCATGTGAGGCTCTGTTGGGGCCTTGCACATCCTCAGTGTCTATTAGGTTTTGCCGTTGCCTCCATTCCCCAGGCTCCATGTCCCCATTGCCTTGCTGGAGGTCCACGAGCCTGTTCTGCAAGACTGGGTAGCGGGTGCGCATGAGATTGTGCAGGATGCAGCAAGCTTCCACGATCCTCCTCATGGTCTCTGGGCGATGCTGCATGGTGGTGAGAAGTACCTGGAACCTGTTGGCCAGGATGCCAAAGGCGTTCTCCACCACCCGCCTTGCCCTGGACAGCCTGTAGTTGAAGATCCTCTCTTCACGGTTGAGGAGTCTGGAAGTATAGGGCTTCATGAGGTAGGTTCTGAGGGAGAAGGCGTCATCCCCCACGATGAAGTAGGGCACATCTTGCGTGTCGTTGGGCAGGGCGTCTGGATCTGGGAATCCCATGATGAGGTTGCCTTCCAGCCCCTCCTTGAGGTGACTGGCATTGTATACCTGGGCATCTGAAGCTGACCCATTGCCTGAAGCATCGATGTACATGAACTTGTAGTCAGCATCGACCATGGCGAAGAGGATGATGCTGAAGAAGCCCTTGTAGTTGAAATAAGTGGACCCTGACTTGGCTGGAGCTTTGCAGGCCACGTGCTTGCCATCTATGGCTCCAACGGTGTGGGGGAAGTTCCACTTCTGATACCACTGCTCTGCAACTTTCTTCCAGCCTTCTTCAGTGGAGGGGCACTGGAGGAGCTCCTCCAGGTATTCTTCGATGATGGCCTGCACCACTTCTCCGACCACAATGCTGATGGTATTGTGTGGCACCCTCCAGCCGTACTGCATGCTCCTGTACGTGGTCCCTGAGGCCAGGTGGCGCAGAATCAGTGCCACCTTGAGCCCAGGGTCCAGGCTGGGCCAGAAGTTGGTGCTCTGCTTGGTCAACCTGGGTCTCAGCGGCTCCACAACTTCGTCAACCATGGCTGGAGGCATCCTCATGAAGTTCTGGATTGCACGGGGGTCTTCGTTCCTCAGCTCCACCATCAGCTTGTTGTACAGTCCGTACTCTGCTCTTCTGTCGATCCATCTTCGGACCCAGACATTTCTTGGATGCCTCCTTTTCTTCGCGTAGAACAGGTGAAAGAGCCTGTAGATGGTTTCGCACAGTTGTACAAAGATGGTGGCTACCAAAAGGAGTGTGTGATGATCCATGGTGGAAATGACTGGATGCTTTGGAAGAGCAAGAGCCAGATGAAGGCTGAAGAGGTTTGCACCGCAGGGCTGCTGGACTGAAAGTGAGATCCAGGTGAGTTCCTCCCTCTTTTTATAGGAATTATAGGTTTTCCGCTAGATGTCCTTTTGCATCCTCTAGACATCCTGCAGACATCCTAAATATCCGAGATAGGTCCCCTCTGCGAATGTTTTTTTCTTTTTAAATGCTTTGTATGCGAGCTGCATCCGCTTTCATCCTTTCTCCGTCCATACTACTAACGCTTTGTGTCCATTCCGTGTCCGTTTCGCTTCCTTCCTGTGTCCGTTTTCCACTGGAGTGGATGTGAGTTGCGCAGATCCGCAGCGGATGCCTAACAGATAAAGCGGACGCATAACAGATGATGACTGATGTAGAACGGATGTTCCCCATATGCGTTGCGGATGCAGAACGGACGTGTTGGATACATTTTCCGCTCAAAAAGTTTTGAGCAGCTCAAAACTTTTTGAGCGGATGGAATCTCAGTCGACGGATGCTGGACAGATAGAGAGGATGAAAAACATACGCAGTGAGTACAGAACGGATGCATCGCGTTAACCAACGGATGACAAGTGTTTCTCTCCGTTTTACATCCTCTTTCCATCTGTTGGTACAGTGTGACATGGGCTTTTAGAACTACATGAGGTGAGGAGAAACGGGGGGAAAGAGCAGGGGGGGGATAAAACTTGCCTTTTGGATTGCTCTGCAGTTAGTCTAGGCTAGAATACCCTGATAGCCTATAGAAGCTCTCTTGAAGGCATAGTCACCAGCCACTTTGATCGGCCAGTAGAAGCGGCCTCAGAGCGAGGCACATACACTCCCCTCGCCCCAGGCCGCTTCTACCAGCCGATCGAAGTGACTGTTGACCACACTGGGGGAGCTCCAATCGTCTGAAAGACACTGCCCTAAAGGCAAGGGGACTGGGGCAGCCATGCATCGTCCTAAAGCAGCTAGGGACTGTGTCCTCAAAGGAGCTTTCGATTGGAAGATAGAAACGGCCTCGCAGTGAGGGGAGTGTGTGTGTGCGCTCGCCCCAGGCCGCTTGTACCGGGCCGATCGAAGTAACTGTTGACCGCACTTGGGGAGCTTCAATTGCCCGAAAGACACTGCCCTAAAGGCAAGGGAACTGGGGCAGCCATGCATCGCCCCGAAGGAGCTGGGGACTGTGTCCTCAAGGGAGCTTTTGATTGGCAGATAGAAGCGGCCTCACTGCGAGGGGAGTGTGTGTGTGCGCTCGCCCCAGGCCGCTTCTACCGGCCGATCGAAGTGACTGTTGACTGCAGTTGGGGAGCTCCAATCAACAGAAAGAGACTGCCCGAAAGTCTCTTGGTGGGCCGCTCTTGGTGGGGGAGGAAATTAAGTTACCCCCGAAAAGACGGCCTAGCCGTTTTTCAGGGGTCAAAAAAAAAAAGGCCCGGCCTTATTATGTGAGAAACACGGTATCTTCTGTACCATTACAGAATCCCTTTTACAATTAAATTTTCACCCATTATCTCTAAACAAGCTTATGGTTACAATCCTTACAATCCTTATATCTTTTCCCTGTATCTCCATTTCTTGTTTCTGTCTTTTACAACTTCTTTTTCTTGCTTTCTTCCCCCTCTTCTCCTCCCTCTCCTTTTTACCCCTTCGTCTCTCTATTTCTAACTCTCTCATGTAGTAGTATAATATTTTTAACGAATTGTATATATGCTGTCCAGCCAGTGTATGGGAATTGGATAGTTAGGTACAAATTGTGAGCTATCTCCTTAAGGGAATGCATCATGGTAAATGTAGTTAAAGTATCCTGGGAAATGTAGTCCATATCATACTCTTTGTTCCATGAGCTTTGCCTCATTTTGTGACCTTTCTCACCCCAGTTGTTAAGTGAATCACTGCAGTTGTTAAATGAGTAAGATGGCTGTTAAGTGAATCCTGCTTCCCCATGAAAGGTTACAAAAAGGGATCAGGGGACCCCGGGATGCTGTGACTGTCACACGTATGTGTCAGTGGCCAAGCATGTGGATTTGGCTCAGGGGACCCTGGGAGGATGCAATGGTCGTAAGGGTGAAACAGGGTCAGAAGTCGTTGCCTGTGAGACTTCAAGCAGTCACTAAGGGAACTGTTGTTAAGTGGAGAACTGCCTGCATTGAGCAGGAGGGAGGGAGAGAGA
This sequence comes from Laticauda colubrina, assembly GCA_015471245.1. Taxonomy (NCBI): domain Eukaryota; kingdom Metazoa; phylum Chordata; class Lepidosauria; order Squamata; family Elapidae; genus Laticauda; species Laticauda colubrina. The sequence continues at coordinate 6,796 of BLBF01013763.1, forward strand.
GAGAGACCTGGCTGCATTCCCATCCCCCCAAAGAAGAAAATCAAAGATTTGGGTGGATTCCTGGGGGGATCAAAGGGATCCCAGATCCCGAACAGGAGGTGAGTTTGGATCCTGAGAAGAGGGAGAGTCTGGACCTCTGAGAGGGCAGAAGGAGGAAGGAGGAGGCGAAACTGTCACCCGGGAGAAGAATCCCCAGTGGATGCCAGGAAAGGAAAGGGGGTCCCGGGCTCTTCTAGGTCTCTATTATGTCTTAGTGTGTTTTTGTGGATCAAGCTGGTGATTTTGTTTTTGTGGAAGCCGTTGGCTGTCAGTACTTTAGTCAGGGTGCATAGTTCAGTCTTTATATGTGTCTTGTCTGCCAGGCGTTTGGTTCTCGTGATAATATATTAGAGACCTAGAAGACCATAATAGAGACCTAGAAGATCAACAGACCTATGGAACAGCTGTCCTGCCCTACATAAGAGGTACTACAGACAAAATCAGTAAGATACGACACAGGCATCACATCATGACTGCCTTCAAAACAGACAAAAAAATAGCAGCCATCCTTAGAAACCCCAAAGATAAAATTGACCTGGAAAACCAAGGCATATACGAAGTTCCCTGTGCATCATGCCCGGCCACATACACTGGACAGACCAATAGAAGAAAAAGTACCCGCCTGGACGAACACAAAAATGCAGTAAAAAAGCTGGAACACACCTCCTCACTAGTCCAACATATGAAAGCCACAGGTCATAACATCAACTTCAATGGCACCAAAACCCTAGCCACCATAGAAAACCCCAACCACAGAATCATCAGAGAAGCCATAGAGATTGAAAAGAACTGAAAGCATAAATAGAAGAGATGATTCCACCAGACTTGTCAATCATTTGGAAGCCTGCACTCTCAAATAGAAAGATCTCCACACCACAAGCCAGGCAAACACCTGGGCACAAACAAACTCCCCCTGATACCTCCACCTCAAACACACCCCAACCAGGCATCGAGATGAAACCTAGCTTCCTCATAGATAACAGCCATCCTTTTACATGAAGCCAAGCTGCACTGAAAGCCTCCAACACAGGAACACAGTGTTGCCAGCCAATCAAACTGACAAAACAGACAGAAGAAACCAGAAACACCAATCAAACAAACTCCAAGTCCAATAAACACAGACCAAGACTCCCAACCAATCAGGATGTAGAAAAAAACCATCCTGGGAGAACAGTAGGCTAGCCTCAAATTTAAAACTAACGGCTGTGATAGCCTGACCCACATACAAACTCAATACAGAAACCTGATGATGGCAGATGAGATTCTGCTGAAATGTTGCTACAACTTTAAAAGCACTATAATGACGTGGGATAATACCCGAAGGAAGCTGAACTGCATTGATATACATTTTTCTGAGGTTTTTGCGGGTAATTGTATGTGGATTTTTGGTTATCCGGGTTTTCTCCCATGTAAAATTGGAAGTATTTTGGCGACGTTTCGACAAAAACTCATTTGTCATCTTCAGGCTTGTGCTTCTCAGAATAATGTGAGCTTGCAGCTGTTTTTTCCTTTTAACTGCCAGTAGGGGTGTGATTTGACTGGGTGGGGGCTTGGCTGTGTTCTGATTGGCTGGGGGTGTGTTCTCATTGGTTGGGGGCCTGGCTATGATCTGATTGGTTGGGAGGTTGGCTGTGTTCCGATTGGCTGGGGGTGTGTTCTGTTCAAGTGGGGGCTTGGCTGCTGTTGTAGCATCTTGTGTGGCTGTCATGGGTGTGGGTCTGGTGTCATTCTTCATGTTAGGTGTTTGTTTGTTAATGAGGGCAGGTTTCCAAATGGCTGGTAGGCGGGAGGTATCATCTCTTTTATTCATGCTGTGTGGGCGTTCTTCTATCTCTATGGCTTCTCTGATTATTCTGTTGTTGAAGTGTTAAAAATACAACCACAAACCCAAACTCTGGCTCAGATATGTAGATGACACTGGCCACACGGGAAAAAAAACTGAACAACTTCCTCACATACCTCAACAGCCTACACCCCAAAATACAATTCACCATGGAAACAGAAGCTAACAATCAACTTACCTTCCTAGATGTCTTAGTATACAAAAAATCCAATGGCTCCCTAGGACACACCATCTACCAGAAGAAAACACATACAAACCGCTATCTACATGCACTCCCACACCACCACCCAGCACAGATCAATTCCGTAGCCAAGACACTCATCTCCAGAACAAAATGCTTAGCCGATGAACAACACTTAAAAACCGAACTACACACCCTCACTAATGTACTTACAACCAATGGATTTCCAAAAAAGAAGATTACCCACCTAATCCAAAAAGAAACCCCAACCAAAAGCCAAGACAGAGAACAAGAGAATGGCAAAGCCCTCCTCCCATATATAAAAGGCACTACAGACAAAATCAGCAAGATCCTCCAAAAACACAACATTAAAACAGCATTCTGCACAAACAGAAAAATATCCACCATCCTGAGAAACCCTAAGGACAAAATCGAGTTAGAAAACCAAGGAGTATACGAAATCCCTTGCACTGCCTGCCCCAGCACATACATAGGACAAACTAACAGAAGAATTAGTGCACGCATTGAAGAACACAAAAACTCAATCAAAAAAGAAGAACTGACCTCTTCCCTGGTCCAACACCTCAAAGCCACAGGACATGAAATTGACTTTAAAAATACCAAAACCATCGCCAAAACCGAACACTTCAACAACAGAATAATCAGAGAAGCCATAGAGATAGAGAAACGGCCACACAGCATGAATAGACGAGATGATACCTCCCGCCTACCAACCATTTGGAAACCTGCCCTCAGTAATAAACGAGTAACTAACTTGAAGAATGACACCAGACCCACACCCGCAAGTGCCACACAAGATGCCACCACCACACTTCCACGCAGAAAAAGGACTCACACCCACACAGAAGAGGAGACACGACCACGAACTAGAAGCCATACTGCAGCTGCACCACTACCCGCTTCAAACCCCTCTGACCCATACAAGAAGCAAACTGACACCCACCATGAAGATGTGGCACGACCACGAACACGAAGCCAAACAACAAAATCACAGCTCACCAGCTCAAATCCCCCAGCAACTAAGACTAACCTGAGCACAACCAAGCCCCCACCTAAGCAGAACACACCCCCAGCCAATCAGAACACAGCCAACCCCCCTACCAATCAGAACACAGCCAAACCCCCACCCAATCAAGTCACACCCCCACTAGCAGTTAAAAGGAAGAAGCAGCTGCAAGCTCACATTACTCTGAGAAGCACAGAGCTGAAGAAACAAGCCTGAAGATGATGAATGAGACTTCATCGAAACGTTGCCTAGATACTTCCAATTCTACGCGGGAGAAAACCCGAATAACCAAAGATCCACATACAAATACCCGCGAAAACCTCAGAAAACAAATATTGCACCTCTACGGGGAGGAAACCCACCATCTGACCAGGACTTATGAAAAACTTGAAGTCCAAAGAGCTTCCATTTTATGTGACCTCACCTTCCTACGAAACTGCCGAGATCAAAATTTAATCCCCATAAGCTTCCAATTGAAATTCCACAGCAACACAGCAGCCACCAAACGCATCCTAAAAAGAACAGAATTGGCCCTTATTCGAAATGAACTTCACACAAAAAGATTCCTCCTAGACCAAATCAACAAAGAACTCCTCACACTTCACCTCAGACTAAGCAACAAGATTCACCCCTTACTTTGGGACAAATCCAAACAACTTGCTGTCTGGAGAGCTGAAACACAGACCACCTTCAAGACAGACACACATACCAACAAACTCAGAAAACTACAACAACACCAGAAACAAACTCCTCCCCCCTCACAGCCACACATGAAACAAACAGTGCACAACATCTCAGACAAGATCCTCACTGAAGCCGAAACCAATGTCCTTTCGAAAGGATTCAACTTTGCTGTTGCTCCCAAACACATCCCCACAGAAACCATCATATGCGGAGTTGAAACCAGCCTGACCAAAACCAACCCTGATGATGCTAACAGAATCAGACTCGAAATCACCAACATCCTCTGCACGAGCAAACCACCCAAAAGCAACTTATCCAAAGAAGAACAAACTGCACTACTTAACCTGAAAGAAGACACCAGCATAATAATCCTACCAGCAGACAAGGGCAATGCTACAGTGATTATGAATA
>BLBF01013766.1:0-12753 GCA_015471245.1 Laticauda colubrina
GCCAGGAAGCCCATATAACTGAGGGTGATGTAGAACATGATAGCAGACCCTTCATTGCATTTCAAGATGATCATTCCAGGCTGGGAGTAGAAGTCAGATTCAGGGAACAGGTGAGAAACTCCCAGCCAGATGGAGCAGATGATAATTTGGACAGCAGAACAAGAAATGATGATTGAGTTGGCCAAGCTCTTTCCCAACCATCTCTTCATTTGGTTTCCTGGCTTTGTGGCCAGGAAAGCCAGCACTACTGTGACTGTTTTGGCCAAGACTGAAGAAGTGGCAATTGAGAAACTGATACTGAAAACCATTTGTTGGAGAATGCAGGTGGTTTTCCTTGGTTGACCAATGAAAAGAAAAGGAGACAAAAAGCAAAGCAGGAGGGAGACCAAGAGAATGTAAGAGAGATCTCGGTTGTTGGCTTTGACAATGGGGGTTTCTTGGTATTTAAAGAATAGCTTTAAAATAAGGCCTGTAGTTAGGAATAAGAACAGAGAGAAAAAGACCAAGGTGATGCCCAGATGTTCTTGATAAGAAAGGAAGGTTATAACTTTGGGAATACATTGGACTCCATCCTCATTTGAATATTTATCATCTGGACATTTGGTGCATTTTTCCATATCTGAGAAAAGAAAAAAAAAACTATATTTCTTTAACATTCTGGACACTTGATGCATTTTTTTTGTATCGCAGAAAACCAAAATAAAGATTTCTTTTATATTCTGTCCTTTTAAATTTGAAAAAGTACACACAGACACACACACACAGAGATAATGCTTCTGGGCATACTTCCTATCTTTGGCTGGCAAGAGAAAGCTAATTCTGAAAATAATTTGGAATGGCTTTTGGCAGCAGTGGTAATATATGTATAAACAGATGTACCCATATTTGTCCATACCATTTCATTGTGGACCATTGATAGTATATTCAAGTAATCCTCAAGGAGAGAACAATGTAGAATGCATATCAACAATTCTTCTCACAGTTGGACTTAATACAATTTCTCAAGTTTCAAAGAACTCAAATGTTCCTAGAAAGCTAAACTTGGTAATGTACATCAAAACTAAAAAGCAGAATAGATAGTTCCTGTGTCAATAGGAAAGCTTGCATAATCAACCACAACTCCCCTATCTCTTCCCAGAACTTCCTTCAAAGTAGTCTGTTGTTCTTTCCTTTCGATCAGAAGTTTTGCATTTTGAAAAGAAAATTTAAAATAGGTGAGCTTCAAGATATCTTTTAACATTCACTTTCATGGAAATCCTCTGGATGAATCCACTTCCTGCCCTTTTCATTGGGGGACACTCCTGTCAACACTGGAAGCCATATTTTACTTAGAATCTTTGAGGCTACCATATCATAGTGGCTGGGAATTTGGAAGGGGGGATTTCATAGAGAGGTAGAAGATTAGACACAACAACATTCTTTTCATAAAGTCAAGGACAAGCAACCCTGCACCTGGGAAGGAGTGTCTGGAGGAATGTCTCCAGTTGGGATGATGGTTGATTGGACCATGTGTTGGACTGGTGGGTGCATGGGATGGATTTTGAATTTCACTTAGGAAGGGAAAACCCAGAACTCTCAGATTTGGGTTTTCCCAGATGTTCCAACTGTCTGGGTTCCAGCAATTGCCCCAATTCAACCATGAGCCTCAAGCCAAGCTTCAAAAGAATAAGGTAAGAAATCAGAAACAAGCAGACAGTTTGGAGCTCCACAACGGCCGTTCCGGTTGGGGGAGAAGGTTTATCTCTCCACAAAATATCTTCTCTAATGACTTCTCAAAATAAATTCCTACATTTGATGAATTTTGTTTCTGAGTGCTGAATGAAATGGAACACTGACAACTCACCTTTCTGAGTGGAGATGGTCCCCTGAGGACAAGGAATACAGTCATAGCAGCAGATTGGCTCTCCTTCCCGAGTCCGTTTGAAAAGTCCAGGAAGACAATTGTCTACACATTTGGACTCTGGTAAAGACTGCAGTAAAGCAAGGAATATAAAAACAAAACAAAAATATTTGGACTAAATATCCATAGAAAATGGGGATTGGCATGAACATGAGCCAAATAGTCTCTGGGCTTCGTTTGATAAATGCTTGCAGGAGTTACAAGTTCTGACTTATTCCTCACTTTTGCTTCTGTAATATCTCTTTCTTTTTAAAAAAACAACAACAACTTTATTCAGTTTTTTCCAACAGTTTAAAAAACATGAAAAACAATTACAACACTGAAGATATCACTAACATTTCTTAACCACATTCCTATTTTCTAAACATTATGTTTATCACATATTAATTTTTCTATTAATTCTCTATTCCTTACTCCTGCTTATACCATTTGCTACATAATACATCTTCTGTAAATTCTACATCAGTACATATAGTCATATTCTTTAATTAGTTACAATATTACTTTTCTTTCTATTCTCAAACCATATATACCAGGCATCCCAGACTGAATAATACATTGATTCCTCTCTATCCTTTTTACTCTAGAGTCAGCCTGTCCATTTCCATGCAGCCTAAAATTTTCCTTATTACTGCTGCCTCTTGTTGTATATCTCCCTGTTTCCAGTGTTCTGTCCCGCTGACACACAAGATTAAAAAGAACCCAAAACACAAGCCTGAGGATGGCAGATGAGATTCTGCCGAAACATCGTTTTAATAAAAGCACAAATATTAAGATATGTGAAAATACATGAAGAGACCTAAATGACATACATATAAATACACGTAAAAACATAAGAATATATATATATATATATATATATATATATATATCTTAGGCTTTCGCGGGTACTTACATGTGTGCTGTTTAGCTTCCTTCGGGTATTATCCCACGTCATTGTAGTTCTGTTAAAGTTGTAGCAACGTTTCAGCAGAATCTCACCTGCCATCCTCAGGCCTCTGCACTGTGTTCCTCTGTGAGTCAGACCTTCACAGCAATTTCAGTTTTGGAGATTTTGATTGAGCGGTTTCAGTTTTCAGATGAGATTCTGCTGAAACGTTGCTACAACTTTAAAAGCACAAGTACAATGACGTGAGAAAATACCCGAACAAAGCTGAACAGTATATATATATATATATATATATATATATATATATATATATATATATATGTATGTATGTATGTATGTATGTATGTATGTATGTATGTATGTTTTTTTAAGTTTTTGCGGGTACTTATTTGTGCTGTTCAGCTTCATTCGTGTATTATCCCATGTCACTGTAGTGCTTTTAAAGTTGTAGCAATGTTATATATATTCATCTGCCATCATTAGGCTTGTGCAAAGCACAAACCCGAAAGCACCAGCCTGAAGATAGCAAGTGGGACCTCATCAAAATGTCGCTAAGACACTCTCAATCATACACAGGAAAAGACCCGAACATGCCAAAACCTGCACACCTGTTCCCATGAAAATCTTTGAAAACACACACACACACATATGATTGAAAGTTCATGTAAAATTTTGGAATAAATTTTATTCTAAAAGAATATTATTATTTTTATTAATATTAGGTTTATTAAAATTAAAATAAGCAATGCAATAAAGGAAGACGCCTCTGACTAGTGTTTTTATTTTTCTGAACAAGGTAAAACTTCATAAACCAGATCCCCTTTGAAAGTAGTACAATACCATCTTCCAGTTAAGATACATAGGGAAGAAATCCTTACAAATTAGAGCTTTCCATTTCAAAGATGTTCTTTCTTTATTTGTATATTTTTCAATTTATTTGATTTCCATATTGGTCAAATGAGATTAAAACTGATTGTCTAATTTCTAGAACTGTAAAGAGATGAGATGAAGGTGATGTCATGAGAAAAAGTCACACTTGAAAATTTTAAGTGAAGCATCTTTTGCTGCAGCATGGATGACATGATTGTGACATGATTGGATACCCCCGTTAGAGCCTGAATCCGAATAGGCAGACAAGTCAGAGCTGGGACCAATGAAAGTTGAAGGAGGCAGCCTACATATAGTTGGAAAGGACCTTGTAAGTCATTTAGTCCACCCCCCTGCCCAAGCAGTAGACCCTATACCATTTCTGACAGATGGCAGTCCAATCTCTCCTTGAAAGTTTCAAGTGATGGCGCTCCCAAACTTCCAAGGGCCACTTATGTTCCATGGGTTGATTGTTCTCACTGTCAGAAAGTTTTTTCTTATTTCTAGTTTCAATCTCTCCTTGTTCAGTTTCCATCCATTATTCCTTGTCTGGCCTTCAGGTGCTTTAGAAAATAGCTTGACCCCTTCCTCTCTGTTGCAGCCCATGAAATATTGGAAGATGGCTATCATGTCCCCCCTGGTCCTTCTCTTCACTAGACTAGCCATACCCAGTTTCTGCAACCTTTCTTCTTATGTTTTAGTCTCCAATCCCCGAGTCATCCTGGTTGCTCTTCTGAAATGGAAGTCAAAGGAGGCAGCCTCAGTGGTTTCAGAGGAATGTAGAGAGAAGCAGGACAAGAGATCCTAGGGAATTTCAGGCTTGGGACAGCTTGCAGCAGGGAGGAACAGGGGCAAGATGACCGAGAGAGGCAGGCAGTAGAAATGAGGAGCAATGGAGTTCAGGCAATGAGCAAGGACCGCCCTCCCCTGATCCCTGAGCATCGAGCAGAGAGGAGGCAGGAACAGTGCAGGCTGACTCAATGACTTAGGAGGAGAGCAGACTTCCCCTCTTCACAAGGCACACCTGGGGACTGAGACTTAAGGAGAGGCTATGGGAAGGGGCATTTGTAGGAACAAATGCTGAATTTTTGGAGTTTTGTGTGCCGTTGCCAACATCTGGAGTTTGAAGGACTTCTTGCCTTCTTCCTTGCTCCATGAACTCATTGTCTTGTTCCTTGCTTTATGGATTAATTGCCTCCTCCCTTCCTTCCTTCATGGATTCATTGCCTTGTTCCTTGCCCTGCTGCTGGAGGCACGTGTGTGTGTGTGAGCACTTTGCCATAAACATGGGAGTGTTGGGGGGGGGGGAATTGGAACAATAAAGGGGTGCAGTGTCACAGTTGATAGAATGTGGTACTGCAGGCTCCTTCTGCTGACTGCCATCTGCCTGCAGTTTGGTCATTCAAATCTCCCCAGGCTCAAGGTTGATTCATACCTCTGTCCTTCCAAGGTAAGTAAAATGAGGACACAGATTGTTGGGGCCAATAGGCTGACTCTTTAAAGTGCTTAGAGAGGGCTATAAAAGGACTGTGAAGCAGCATATAGGTCTAACATGTCAGGGCTCTGGCAGTTACTCCCTCTAAAGCCCATGTCACACTGGCCAACGGATGCAAAAAGGACACAGCGGACAAGCAAAATGTTCCATCTGTTGTTATCCGCTCTCAAAAGGGGCAAAAATTTGCATAACTGGAGCGGATAACACGGACGCGGGGAGGACGCAGGGCGGATGGAAAGCGGATGCGGAACAGAAGCCTAGCGGATGGAAGCAGATGGGAGTGGATGGGAGTGGGTGGCACATCCGCAGGGCTTCCAGGGGGCCTCAGTGAAGCGGACGCAGAACGGAAAGAGCGGATGCAGAGTGGACACCGAACGGATGAAGCGGATGCACAGCGGATGCACAGCGGATGCACAGCGGAAGCCTAATGGATGCCTGGCATTCACTGTGCATGCGGCGATGATGCATTGCATCAGCCACATGGATATAACAGAAGCAGCTCAAAAGCAGGTCACCATTCAGAGGAAAGACCTGCTGCCGGACACATCGACTGCCTTGCCTGCCCTGCCTGCATGTCTGCCTGCCAGCCTTGCTGCCAGCCTCCCTGCCAGCCTTGCTGCCAGCCTTGCTGCCAGCCTTGCTGCCAGCCGGTCTGCCTGCCAGCCTTGCTACATGCCTTCCTGCCAGCCTTGGTTCATGTCTGCCTGCCAGCCTTCCTGCCAGCCTTGGTTCATGTCTGCCTGCCAGCCTTGGTGCCTGCCTGCCTGCCAGCCTGCCTGCCAGGCTTCCTGCCAGCCTTGGTGCCTGCCTGCCAGCCAGCCTTCCTGCCAGCCTTGGTTCCTGCCAGCCTCCCTGCCAGCCAGCAACCCCACAACCATGTGGAAGCACAGCAAGCCTCAGGCATCTGCTGCCAGCCCTGGCAAGAGGGACAGGGCTACCATCCCGCCCCCTGGCTCTCACTCTGGTTCTGCTGGGGCTTCTGCAGCACGGGCTCGCTCTTCTGGGGCTGGGGCTTCTGCTGCTTCTGCTTCTGGAGGAGCTGATGACAAGCTCTCCAGCACCAGCCACCTCCACAGCACCTGCACCTTTCACCCCTGAGACTGAGCGACCAAGAGGAGTGCCAGAGACTCATTTTTGTCTTATAGCTTCTTGTTAATAAAGTCTATTTTTGATTCACACACTTGCTTCATTTCTTTTTTTTATAAAGTCTTGCTGGAAACTTTTAGAAATGGTTTAAGCCTTTGCATGCTTGTGGGATGGATAAGGATAGCTTTGGGATGGGTTAGGATACCTGTGGGATCGGTAATAGCTGTGGGATGGGTTCGGATAGCAGTGGGATAAATAAACCTCCAGTGCAAGCATAGTGGGACTGTATGGTCCACCCTCCCAGGTGCCACACCTACGGCCCTTTATTATCAATAATAATGTAATAATTATCCACACATGTCAGCATAAACACAACTCTTTATTAAATGCCCTGTTCATTGTAGGCCAACCAAACATACATGGCCCAATCTCATTCGTGTGATGAGACAGGCTGAAGGAAGCATCCATTAAGCATCTACCATCCTGTCTTGCCACTCCACTGATCCAGCTGGGGAGTTGCACCATTGTCTCAGGAGGTTGCGCTGCTTCTTCCCTTCATGTGAGGATCTGTTGGGGCCTTGCACATCCTCAGTGTCTATCAGGTTTCACCCTAGCTTCCATTCCCCAGGCTCCATGTCCCCATTGGCTTGTTGGAGGTCCACAAGCCTGTTCTGCAAGACTGGGTAGCGGGTGTGCATGAGATTGTGCAGGATGCAGCAAGCTTCCATGATCCTCCTCACGGTCTCTGGGCAATGCTGCATGGTGGTGAGAAGTACCTGGAACCTGTTGGCCAGGATGCCAAAGGCGTTCTCCACCACCTGTCTTGCCCTGGACAGCCTGTAGTTGAAGATCCTCTCTTCACGGGTGAGGAGTCTGGAGGTGTAGGGCTTCATGAGGCAGGTTGTGAGGGAGAAGTCGTCATCCCCCATGATAAAGTAGGACACATCTTGTGTGTCGTTGGGGAGGGGTTCTGGATCTGGGAAGTCCACGATGAGGTTGCGTTCCAGCCCCTCCTTGAGCTGACTGGCGTTGTATACCTGGGCATCTGAAGAGGAGCCGTTGCCTGAAGCATCGATGTACATGAACTTGTAGTCAGCATCGACCATGGCCAAGAGGATGATGCTGAAGAAGCCCTTGGAGTTGAAATAAGTGGACCCCAAGTTGTCTGGAGATTTGCAGGCCACGTGCTTGCCATCTATGGCTCCAATGGTGTGTGGTAAGTTCCACTTCTGATACCAATGCTCTGCAACTTTCTTCCATTCTTCTTCAGTGGAGGGGTACTGGAGGAGCTCCTCCTTGTATTCTTCGATGATGGCCTGCACCACTTCTCTGACCACAATGCTGATGGTGTTGGATGGCACCCTCCAGCCATACTGCATGCTCCTGTAGGAGGTCCCTGAGTGCCACCTTGAGCCCAGGTTCCAGGCTGGGCCGGAAGCTGGTGTTTGCCTTGGTCAACCTGGGTGTCAGGCACTGCACAACTTTGTCAAACATGGCTGGAGGCATCCTCATGAAGTTCTGGAATGCCCGAGTGTATTCACTCCTGAGCTCCACCATCAGCTTGTTGTACAGTCCGTCCTCTCCTCTTCTGGCAAACCATCTTCGGACCCAGACTCTTTTTGGGTGGCTCCTTTTCTTCTCGCAGTAGTGTTCACAGAGCCTGCAGATGGCTTCACACTGTTGCAGAACGATGGTGGCTGCCGAAAGGACTTTGTTACAATCCACGGTGGACATGACTGGATGCTGTTGAAGAGGAAGAGGCAGATGAAGGCTGCAGAGGTCTGCACCGCTGGGCTGCTTTTCTGAAAGTGAGATGCAGGCGAGTTGCTCCCCCCTTTTATAGGCAGTATAGGTTTTCCGCATCCTCTAGATCCTCTAGGCATCCTGTAGGCATCCTGTAGGCATCCTCTAGACATCCTTAATATCTGAGATAGGTCCCCTCTGCGAACGTTTTTTCCGTTTTAAATGCTTTGTTTCCATTCTGCATCCGCTAGGCATCCATTCTGCATCCGTTCTGCGTCCGTTCCACTTCCTCCCCACGTCTGGGCAGATGGTGTTGCGTGGATGCGTAGCGGATGCCTAGCAGATATAGCAGATGCGTAGCGGATGCGTAGCGGATGCAGAACGGACGAACTGGATACATTTTCTGCGCAAAAGTTTTAGGCAGCCCAAAACTTTTGGAACGGATGAAACGTCCATAAACGGATGCTGGACGGATAGAGAGGAAGCCAAACGGAGGCAGTGAGTACATCACGTTTTCGAACGGATGGCAAGGTTTTTTGTCCGTTTTACATCCTCTTTGCATCCGTTGGTTCAGTGTTATATGGGCTTTAAATCATGAGTCTCAAGCCAACCTTTCAAACTTAAAGAAGATTTATTAGGAGTAAACATGCCGGCACTGCCTGGAAGTGATCACTTTTGAGCAATCTGACTACTTTTGAGCAAAGTCATATTTCAGAGCTTCCGTTTTCTAAGCCAGTTCGTTATCACAAAGCAACTAGTCATTACAATTTCATGTGAATTAAAATTCTCAAATCTCCTTCCTAAATTGCACTATCCAAATGGGTTAAATGAGAACATAGATACCTTTGCTTTGGTCTGAGAAGCTTACAAACATCCCAGGATATGGACATGCAATTCTAGGATACCCTGACTCCAACCAGGACAGGTTGAAGTTTATTTGCCAATGGGATCAGAAGGATCTCCATCCAGCCTGGATTCAGTTTCCTGTAATTCAGTAAAAAGCTGAACTCAGGCATTGGCTGACAGAATTGCCTTCTTTGCTATTTGAGGACAAGGAACAAATGAACTTAAGGCTATCAGCACCACAATTATCAGCAATTGATGGCCTATCTCACCAGTTTTATGGAGAAACTAGATTGCAGAAGGAACACCAGAGGCTCAGGATCTGCGTCCTAACCAGCACCCTAAGCTGGACAACATTATATCAAAACAATGTTCCACATTATGCCATCCCAAGCACACTTTGGTCAATAGTACTGAAGCTTCTCAAGCAGTGTGAGAAAACTATGAGGTTTCTGCTCTCCATCTTTAACTCTCAAGGAAAGTCATCCATCTTTTTGACGAGGCTTAGTCACTTGAAATGGGTCTTAAGGCTCTGGAAAAAGGAGAAATGACACAAATACTTTCCTCACCTTGTTGAGCAACTTTAACCATGACAGAGTATCTTGGTTGATGATAAGTCTCTGACTTTCAAAACTCCCAAGTTCTTCTTGAATGGAATCCTCCTCAGGGGCAACCACCCAACTCATGATTTTCAGATCTGCTCCTACATCTCCATTTTCATCCAAATATAGTTTTCTCTGAGAAATATTCCAAAAATCATTTTTCTCTAGGAAAGGATGGAACTAGAATGGGAACATCCAGAAAATTGAAAAGAAACAATCTTGTTTTCTTGTTCCATCCACCCTTTTGACATTTGAATGTGATATGGAGCTTGTATAAGAAGAAATGGATGGCCACTACAATGTAGATCTTAAGATTTTGTTTTTAGTTTCTTAATGTACAACTTGGAAGCAGATTGTGATGATCTGGGGTGTGGCACAAGGGCAACACAGTCACATAAATAAGAAAAGTTCTTTTAATATTTCCAACTATGCCCCCAACGTCCAGTTTCCTTTGGCTGGAGAAAAAACTCTCCCAAAAACAATCTTTAAATGGAGGAAATTCAGTCAGAAACGAAGTACATATAAACTGTAAATAAAAATCCACACAAACCACACTGCAGCAATTAACTAGACAAGGCAGGATAAGGAATTGAGGACTTCAAAGGCCAACAAAACACACAAAGTTGGCAAGATGCCAGAAGCCAGATAAGCCTTGACAAACAAAAATAACTCACAGTTTGCTTCCAGCAACTTTGCTGTGCATAGCTTGCCTTTTTAAACACTGTTTTCCCAGCTGCAGCTAATGAAGGGGATCAGTGCCCTTTTCTTCCCCCTCAGCGACCTAACTCACTTTGCTCCCTTCTCTTTTCTTCCCTGCATGCCCTCAGATGAAGAGCGGGTGGGCCTGGATCTTCTTCTGAATTCCTTCTACCTTGCTCTACCTCTCCCCTGCTCTGCTCAGCTGGACCGTGCCTTTCTCCAGTTTCTTCCACAGCCAATGGAGCCACACCCCTACTCCCTGTCACCTGCTCAACCTCCCCTTCGGAATCAGATTCCAACAGGGGCATGACACTGATGTAAAACTCAAAACAAATATAGATGGCTTACCAAAATGAACTGGAAAAAAAAACCAAATGGAATTTAGGAGAGAGTCAAGTGCCATTTTTTTTTCATTTTTAGGAAATACAATGAAATACAAAGGAAAGAGGATGAGGGACAGCAAACTTCATAAAATATTTTTCAGAATAATCTCAAAAAAGTAATTTTACAAAACTTGATGTGAGTTGGCAGTGCGATGTTCATGGAAAGAAGGTAAATGCAGTCATGAAAACCTCAGGAAGCGAATGTACTAGTTTGAGAAGACTCAAATCAGGTTCAAGACTGCATTGCACGAACCTCTTAGAGAAGACATTGAAGAAAATCAGGATCAGCTTTAGGGAAGACAGTGAAGCCAAGAAAGAGATCAAAGGAGCTGCTATTAATTTCGAGGAAAGACAACAAGAAGAGCCATGTTGGTCTTTGGGAGTTGAAAAACAGAAGGATTCTACAAGCACCTTTTCTGACTTACACAATCCCTTTCTTGGAGAAGAGAGAAGACAGCTCTCTTCTAATAACTGAAAGATATTACCAGAAGCTGAAGATCTGTTCACTATTATTCCAGAGTGTGAACAAGGAAAAAAAATGAATATAATGAATACAAATCCTTCTGGTTGAAGGAGATGAAAAACATTTTAAAAGAAACCTAAAAGTTTAAAGGATAGCAACTGGACTAAATTTTATTAAACTGTAACATTTCATCACTCATCGAAGTAACTTCTTCAAATGTTCAAATGTACAGTATTGTAACTTTGCAATATGTTTTGGGGAGAAATACTTGCAGTTGGTATGGAAAGAGTTAATACATTCCAATGACCTTGAATCTCTGCCAAACTTAATTTGTTCATTTTGATTGAAGAAGTTGAATGAGTAACAAAATGTCTCAGTTCAATAAACTTTGGTCCAGTTGCCATCATTTAACCTCTTTAGATGCTTTTGGCTTAGATAGTTGTGTCTTCATTTACATCTGAAAAGAAAGAGAAGTTTAAGAGATGAGCCAGTAAACCAGAGCGGTTTAGTTTCCCTTTCATGATTGTCTCAACAGAAAGACCAAGCAGCCTTCAGTCATGGAAATATTAACCAGGATTCCTGCAGAGTGGCGGGGTTGGGATAAGTGTTCTATGGGTTTTTTTGAGATTTCTGAATGTAAAATTCCGCTATGCTAATCACAAGCCTGTATGTACAGCAATTAATCTAAAACTTCATACATCCTCTTAAAATTAGCAACATTTAATTTGAAAATGTATATGTCATAGATCCTACTCTTCAGAACATTATGCCTCAAGAGATTAGATTAGCCTAACCCTGTTGGCCTTTTGTAGCAGAGGTAGTGTCAGGGTTCCGGCAGTTACTCCAATTAAATCATGAACCTTGAGCCATTCTCCAAAAATTAAAGAGGATTTATTTGAAGGTAACGTTCTATGTCCATCACCAATCTGGGCATAGCCATCTCTGAGATACTTAATTCACTGTCGCCTTTGATCCTGCTTTTCCCCCCACCTCTCTGTATCATCCAAAGAAAAAAATGTCCAAAGCCAAGAGTCATCAATAATGCTCTCCAATCAGATTTTTTCATGACAGAAGCTTTAGCTTTAGTCTTTGAAGAAAATATGAATGGAATGTACTTTAAATTCCACACTGTGTTTCATTCCCCCACCCTTCTTTCTGTTGTCAACTATAAAATGTGTATACAAAATGTTTTATGAGTTGACAGGTACATTGAGATGTTTCCCCTTCTTCTCCTTTGGAATCCTCCTGAAATATAAATAGGTTTGTTGGATCATTGTAAGGAACACCTACCTGCCAGGGTTGAAGCCATGGAGCTCCCAAACTCTTTTTGCCCTCCTTCTTTCTCCTCTTTGATCTGGAGGAATATGCAACATTCAAGACATGGGCCAGAGTCTTCATGACACTGTAGAAATGGCGATGATATCGGATCCATATTCTCTCCCTTTCCTCTTGGGTCTCCAATGGTGCTTTCTGGATGCATCTTCTACGGCCTTTGATGGAAGATACATGCTTTGAAAAAGAACAGTGAAAATACTGATCTTCAATTAGAGGTATCAGAAAGAAAGTGATTTCAAAGTCATCATCTTTTGGCCTTTCTTTTTCCTGAAAACCAAAAGTCCAAATACTGTGGACATGTTTAAAAAGTCTCTCCTTACTCTTTATCAAATGCTCGAGGGTTCCCATGATCCAGACTTTCTCTTCAATGGGTCCCAGCAAATCTTCAAGTATTAAATGGAAAAAAAAGAATTCTATCCCAAATGTTCACATATTCTATGAAGTGAAC
>BLBF01013768.1:0-15953 GCA_015471245.1 Laticauda colubrina
ACCACCACACTTCCACACAGAAAAAAGACTCACACCCACACAGAAGAGGAGACACGACCACGAACCAGAAACCATACTGCAGCTGCACCACTACCCCCTTCAAACCCCTCTGACCCATACAAGAAGCAAACTGACACCCACCATGAAGATGTGGCATGACCACGAACACAAAGCCAAACAACAAAATCACAGCTCACCAGCTCAAATCCCCCAGTAACTAAGACTAACCTGAGCACAACCAAGCCCCCACCTAAGCAGAACACACCCCCAGCCAATCAGAACACAGCCAACCCCCCTACCAATCAGAACACAGCCAAACCCCCACCCAATCAAGTCACACCCCCACTAGCAGTTAAAAGGAAGAAGCAGCTGCAAGCTCACATTACTCTGAGAAGCACAGAGCTGAAGAAACAAGCCTGAAGATGTTGAATGAGACTTCATTGAAACGTTGCCTAGATACTTCCAATTCTATGCGGGAGAAAACCCGAATAACCAAAGATCCACATATATATATATATATACACACATACATACATATACATACACACACACACACACACACACATACATGTATGTAAAACTGAGTATATGGTAAACAGTATCTAAAGGTCCCCAACAAGGGAAACCCCCAAGTGCTCCAAGCAATAAATATTCTGGATCCCAGATCCCCAACAAGGGAAACCAGCTATACAGGACCTGGATGGATCCTTTCCTGTCAAAAACGTCCCGCTGTTTGAAATGGCACTTGCAGCTTTACGATCCAAAAGGAATTGCAAATAAATAAATAAATAAGTTTAAGGACTAGCCTGCTTATCTAATGCCAGCAAGATAAAAGAGAAATAATCCTTGGGAAGTGGAGTGGGAAGGCACTTGGCCCAGTCCCCAAGAAGTGAAACCAGCGGGAAATGGTACTTGTTGTATTTAGGCATGAACTTGAAACCAGGTGTTGAAACTGGTGGGAAGGCAGAATCTCCGATGTTAATTATCTGAGCAGTTTAATGAGCCGCTGCTGCTGACTCTCTAAATTGTCAGATAAATGATCCTGTCAGTTGAAACGGCATGGAGGAGTGAGCCGTGACTGCGAGTGCTCTGCCAAGATTGCAGAAATAAGACGATAGGGGGAATAGACAGGCTAACTGCCTGAAGCGGCTGTCTCAGGCTGCCTGCAGAGTGGCAGGCGCCGCCAGTCACAGAGAACTGCTCTCAAACTGATCAGGGGGATAACGTAATAGTGCCACAAGCCTTTAAATCGGCAGATTAATTGGGGAAAAATTTACAAGCCGAATTAACCCAAGAGCAAACCTGAATTTTGAGTAGCTGAATCAGAAACCGTTCCAGTCAGGGAGTGCACAACCTCTTACCATGAAGGCTGAGCTAAAATTGGGGGATGCTGGGGAGGTGTCCCGTGGAGGAGGAGGAGCGTCCCGGAGTTTTAAGCCCAGCCTTTCCAGAAGAGATTGAAGCACCTCCCACTTCTGGATGCTCTGAACAGCTCATGGGAGAATAAACTAACACTACCTTACAGATTATACATCTTTCTGCATATTAAACAATCATATATTTCTGAAAGTTTGAATGCATGAAGATTCAAAATAATGAAACAGTTACTATGAAGATTCTTTGAACTTTGCACATGCTTTTAGTAAATGTTTGGTAACACATCCTTTGGCAGAAGTAACAGATTCCAAATGTTTCTTGCGGATAATTAATTTTGGATTTCTTTTCCACTTTTCCTCATAGAATCTTTCTAGATCAATAATATTTTTAGGTCACATTGAGAATTTGAAATGTGAGAGGTCTTTTTTGCAGAATTTCAATAATGTTCAGGACTGGGGACCATAAAGGCCATTCCAAAGCCCTTACTTTTTTTTGTAAGTACTATTGGAAAAATAGTTGTTAGGAAGCTAAAATGACCCCATTTGAAAAGGGAAGTTATTATCTCACCTTTAGAAAACCTAGAGTCACATGACAGAAATGAGATGTTACATTTCTAGCTACAGAAATAAGATGTGGGGGAAAGGGAGAGAGAGAGAGAGAGAGAGATCAAGTTATAGCTTATTTAGAAAGTAAAACTTGGAAATTTTAGAATTAGGCATTGTTTCTATCTAACTATAAAAGAATGCTTTGCCTCTTGCATGCTCTTGCCTGATATGCTAAATAAAAAAATAATTTGAACTCTAAATTATGGCATCTGGTGTTTGACACAAGTAAGGAACAAACCATTTCAAATAAATTTTTCCAACAATGCCTACTGGATAATTTTGAGGTTTGTTTCAGACTGCTGTATTGCTGAAATATCCAAGCTTAGCTGACCTAAAAAAAAAAAAGGCATCATCAGAAATGGCTAGTCCTTGAATGGAAAATAACAGAAAATCCAGGGCTGTAAATTAAACCACAAGTCACATGTGTTCATGTAATTTCCAGAAGTGAAACTCAAGACATTTTTTCATCTTTTTTCACAGGTAATGGGGAACAGCAGTTGTAGTAGTAGTAATAATATTATAAAAAATTAAAGCTGATTCCTGAACTGCTTATACTTAGTGACAGAAAATCTAAATTGCTAAAACAACTAACCTACATTCCAAATTCAAAGTGATTGCATTATTGCAACTTTTGTAAAAGAATGAAAGAAACCAAGCCTTTTTTTACTCAAAAAGATATATTTAAATTTTAATTATATTTACTTTAGGAATGTTCATACTTTTTAAATAAAAGCCAATTACAACATTTAAAAGCACAGAATGCTAACTATGAATTTGTAACAGCCTGTTTCTTATAGCTATGAGTTGTACTCTTTTTGCAAATTGCCTCATCTTTAAGAACAATGGGGAGGAAAAGGAAGACATGCATGAATGTATCTATTCAGAGATTATTCCTATTCTTTTCAGAACAGGTTGCCTTCAAATAAATATGCAGCATGAAATATTTTAAATTTGATTGCTATTGTTCTCCAAAATGGATCTCCTAGATGCCAACCAATGCCATACAGATTCCTGAAGATCTGTATATGAATGAGGACCCAGATCGTTGGGGGCAATATGCTGATTCTGTAAACCGCTTAGAGAAGACTAGAAAGTACTGTGAAGTGGTATATAAGTCTAAGTGCTGTTGATATATATTTCCTACCTTTTGTACAAGAGTGCAAGGTAGCAGAGTTTGTGCTCTGTCCCTCTGTTTTTCCAATCCCAGTCCTATACTTGGAAGCATCAGGAAGTTTTATCAAAATGAAGAAACTTGCACTGTACTGCAAGCTTGGTCTTTTATGTGTGTGCATACAATATTAGAAGTCAGATGCAAAACTTGCATCAAAATGTCATGATGCATATTTCATCATTTGCATTTCTAGAAAATGCTAGTGCCCTGTGGGAAAGGGTACTTACCAAAATCATGCAGCATGATTCTGCAACTAATTTGTGAATAGAACCTGAGCTACTTAATCCACTATGTTAGCGACTCACTGCACTGGCTTTTAACTTTTCACGAACAATTTCAGCACCTATAATGTCATAATTGGTGACAAAACATGTGAAACTACATATCAAATATTGCCACAATTTCAAAAAGATTGTCAATCAATAAATTCTTGTTACAAAAAAGGATTCATTGGGAGTACCACACTATTTGGGCTCCCTAAGGAATCATTCTCAGATACTTTTGTTGTTATGGAATGAAAAATTATTCACAATAATACCAGACTCAAATCGATATATAAAACCAAAAGCATCAAACTCTCTCTTCAGCATTAATTAAACCTATTTCTTTTGTCTCTTCTTTTGTTATGTTTCTATTTAGTTTAGTTTAGATTATTTTATTGTCATTGCACCTTGTACAATGAAATCAAACACCATCTTCAATGCCATCATGACCATGACCATGAAAATCAAACACACATCCTTCTCCCTTCACATATTGAACCAGAAATCCCCGACACCACATCAACATTGCACTATACAGCAGAATTCAAAGAGCTACCGCCCTGGGATAGAAGCTGTTTTTCAGCCTATTTGTCCTTGTTTTTATTATTCTGTACCGTCTGCCAGATGGTAATAATTTAAAAAAAAGGGTTCCCAGGATGAGATGGATCTTTGAGAATGTTTTGAACTTTCTTAAGGCAATGGGAGCTGTAAAGCTCTTCCAAAGAGGGTAACCAATGATCTTCTGGGCAATGACACTCCTTGCCCTACAGGATTCAATCAAGTAAAGGATCCAAACACACACAGAATCATACACATCACACACTGAAAGGAGCGGTTAGCCGCAGCCATCTTGAAAACCATAAAAATTTAGTAAAAAAGATGTTAAGTTCTGTCTTTTAAAAATCATGTCTACTTTCTTTTCCTCTTACCTGAGGTATTTTTTCTTTGTAAAACTGTAGTGAGTGAACAACTGTCTGTCACAAACAAGATGCCCTATCAGACTACACTGGCTGCTAACCTAAGAGACAGGACAAGGAGAGCCATTTGCTCTGAAATTGAAGAGGGATTAGAAGCAGACAGGATGATGGCTAACTAACTGAAACAAGGAAAAAAGGACCCTGTATGGGATGAGGTAACAGGTGTGGCAGGGATCAGGCATAATAACCAGTAAGAGAGATGGGTTGGTGAATTCTGAGAGTTGAAGTCTACGCAGCCTACAGCTGCTGAGGTTGAGAAACTCTGCCTTTGACCCTCCTGTCAGTTGAATTCCTGAGAGAGGGGGCATAGAAGGGAGAAGGTCCAACTGTCTCCAACTGTCTCCAACTGTCTCCAACTGTCAACTGGGAGCTGAGGGAAGCCCTACGTACAACCAATTTTCCAGTCCTTTAGAAGGACTGGTTTAAGTAAAAGTCACTTTAGCTTTAAAGACTAGAGGTTGTAACAGAAAAAAATTCCTTGGAGCAGTAAATTTACCAGGAGCCAAATGGCTAATTTGGCTTGTGGAAGAATCTCTGAAAATGACCTTGTAGGTTCCCGAACAATTTTTAACAAATATTAATAAAGCCAGGTGTGAATATCTTTGATCTTCGATCTGTGAGATCATTTCTTAAGATTTAAAACTTGTCACCACATTGAAACAGTGCTTGATCCAACTTTTTTCAGTTTTTAAAGAAATGCAAGGCAGAAAATTGCCAACTGACTTTTATTATAGATGTGTCTAAACATTACACTTAAAACTAAGCTTATCTGTATCCTCTCGACATCCCACTAACTCCTACTATGGAAAAATCCCAAATTGGGAAAAGATTTGATGATGGTAACTATAATAAAAGGTATATAAAATATATCTAAATAAGAATATATTTCTCATTATTTCTTAAGGAGTATCCAAGTTACGTACCAGATGAACTTAGAAGCTAATTTCTTCTGTGGAAGAAATTGATTTGTACACATATATTCTCTGAAAAGGAGACCAACTACTCCAGAGCACATTAAAAAAGGATTTAAGTAATTGTAGAAAAGGAAGAAGGCAATTCTATCTAACAGTACCCCAAAGATGCATTCAGGTCTATCACACACCTAATGCAGTACAAAAAGGTAACAACTATGAAGGAACAATTGTGTTCGTTTACTTTATTGTCATTGCACCTCATACAACAAAATCAAATCCCATCTTCAGTGTACATCATGACCATGAAAATAAATACAAACACACATCCTTCACCCTCCACACATTGAACCGGAAACCCCCAACACTGCACCAACACTGCACTATGCAGCAGAATTCAAAAGAGCTACTGCCCTGGGATAGAAGCTGTTTTTCAGCCTATTTGTCCTTGTTTTTCAGCCTATTGTCCTTGTTTTTATTGTTCTGTACCGTCTGGCAGATGGTAATAGTTCAAAAAAAGGGTTCCCAGGATGAGATGAATCTTTGAGAATGTTTTGAACTTTCTTAAGGCAGCGGGAGCTATAAAGCTCTTCCAAAGAGGGGAGAGGGCAACCAATGATCTTCTGGGCAATGACATTAACCCTCTGGAGCGCTGTCCTATCTGCCACTGTGCAATTGGCAAACCATACAGAGGTCCAGTAAGTTAAAATGCTCTCTGTGGTGCAGCAGGTCACCAGCAGTTTTCATTCAGTTGTAGTTTTCTGAGAAGTCTCAGGTAATATAATCTCTGCTGGGCCCTTTTGACCAGTGCTACAATGTGAGCACCCCAGGTCAATCTCCTTTTATGGTAACACTCAGAAACTTAAAACTGGCCATTTGCTCCACTCAGTCTCCATTGATAATAAGCAAGGGCTGGATGTCTGATTTGTTTCTTTTATAATCCACTATAAGCTCCTTGGTCTTATTGGTGTCGAGGACCAAGTTATTGTCTCCACACCATGAAAGCAACCGGTTCAGCTCATCTTGGTAAGCAGACTCATCCCCCCCAAGTCCCACCACTGTTGCATCATCTGCAAATTTAGCAATAGTATTACTAGCGTGAGTGAGAAATGCAGTCATACACATAAAGACTATAGAGTAAGGGACTCAACACGCAACCCTGTGGTGTACCAGTGTATTTTAAGTTTGTCTTATGATAGGATGGCAACATTGATTTAGTTGAATTAGATTAATCAAAAACTTGAAATTAAGAATTAAAACCATGTATTTTATTAGTCAAACAGGTTGGGTTTTGATTACTAACTGATGATGATATGAAATCAAAACAAAATATGAATGATAACCTTTCCTTATAATTATTTGTTTCACCATGCAAAAGATTTACATACAGGTAATCCTTGACTTGACAAATGTTCATTTAGCAACTGTTCGTTTAGCTTTATTGAAGATAATGACACTGAAAAAAGTGAGTTACAGCCAATCCTTGCACTTACAACTATCACAGTATCCCCACAGTCACATGATCAAATTTGGGCACTCGGCAACTGACATGTATTTATGACCGTTGCAGTGTCCCAGAGTCATGTGATCACCATTTGCTTTCCAACAAGGTCAATGGGAAAAGTCAAATTCACTTAATGACCACATGATTCATTCAAAAACTGAAGTGATCCATTGAACAACTGTGGCAAAAAAGATAAAATTGGGCACAACTCACAACTGCTGCTTTGCTTAACAATGGAAATCTTGGTCCCAATTGTGGTCAAAAGTCGAGGACTATTTGTACATTTCCATCATGCTCTTCTCTTTTGGAGTTACCAATGTGTCAGCTTTGGAAGCCATATTCCACGCTGCCACATAACCTGAGAAAGTGGGAGGGAGGTGATTTCGAATGAGTAGTTCTAAGTAGACAAAATAAAATTCTTTTCTTAGTTCAAGGTTATTAAGTGTGGTGCAGCAGAGAAAAAGGATCTTTTTTTATTTATTTATTTATTTATATTTTATTTTGTCAAGTGATTATAAGATAACAGGTATAAGTATAAACATAGTTATGAATACACGAAATGGATTCATATAAGAAAAATTAAAAGAAACAATAGGACAGGAATGGTAGGCACGTTGGTGCGCTGATTCACGCCCCCTACAGACCTCTTAGGAAAGGGGTGAGGTCAATAGTAGACAGTCTAAGGTTAAAGTTTTGGGGTTTGGAGAAGAAACCAGAGTCAGGTAGAGTATTCCAGACATTGACCACTCTGTTGCTGAAGTCGTATTTCCTGCAATCAAGTTTGGTGTGGTTTACCTTGAGTTTGTATCTATTGTGTGCTCTTGTATTGTTATGGTTGAAGCTGAAGTATTTATTGACAGGTAGGACATTGCAATATATAATTTTATGTACTATACTTAGATTGGATTGAAGGCGGTGTAGTTCTAGGTTTTCTAGGTCTAGAATGTCAAGTCTGGTGGCATAAGGTATTCTGCAACGAGTAGAGGAGTGGAGAACTCCTTTTGAAATATTTTTGGACTTTCTCAACTATATTAATATCAGATATGTAATGTGGGTTCCAGACTGATGAGCTGTATTCAAGTATTGGTCTAGCAAATGTTTTGTATGCTCCAGTTATAGTGTGATATTACCAGAGAAAAAGCTACGCAGGATTAGGTTAACAACTTTTAATGCCTTTTTGGCTATGTAGTTACAGTGGGCTCTAGCACTTAGATCATTAGAGATCTTACACTGGGACAGATCGTGATTGGTCTATGTGATGTGAGTAAAGGGGATGGGTTGTAGTTTGGGACATTGTGGGAAGTCCGGGAAACTTTTAGTTTCGAGATACCACAGAAGTGCCAGGTGCTATTTGAACAAAGGTACTTTTTAGATAATGCTTGTCTTGGAGTTACTGGTTGGAATGTCAGCATTTCAGTAAACCTCCATTCCAATTTTCATTCTAGAAATTTCATTCTATCCTATATTATAGAAGAAATTAGATTTCATGGCACTTTTGACTGTATTATTTATTTTGTAAGTGCATTACCCAAAAGCTATATGGGCCTTTTAAAAACCTTGGATATGGTCCCTGAAATCTCCAGTCATAATAATCAATTCATCATTGGCCATTAATACACGTTCTGAATGTCATTATGTTAACTCTTATTGGTTGAATTAAATATTACTAAAATAAAATGTCACCTTTCTCCTGGCCCCATTTATTATTTTTCAAAGTAACAAAATAACCTTAACTGTTTTAGGCTCTGGGCTTTACTCTTTTGAGATTTGTGGGGAAAGTAAGTATTTAAAAAAACCAGATATTTATATGCATAACTTATTTATTTACAACTTTTTACTCACAAACATGGTTATTCCATGTTATAAATTCAAGGAAATAAAAGCCAGTGTTTTATAGGTAGTCCTTGACTTATGACTACAATTTTTGTTGCTAAGTGAAATATTTGTTAACTGAATTTTTTTCCATTTTACAATCTATTGTGCCACAGTTGTTAAGTGAATCATTGTAGTTGTTTTGGTAACAGATAAGTTTTCAATAGAGAGGCCTGCAGTCCCAATTTGAAGGGGTGTGTGTGTTCAGGATAGCCAGCCTTAGAATCTCTCAGGTTATATCTAGTAGGTTAGAAGCTTATAGCTCAGTGTGGGATTCAATTTTTTTTTACTGCTGGTTCCATGGGCGTGGCAGGGGAAGGATACTGTAAAATCTCCAGTCAGAGGTATATTTGCCGGTTCTCTGAACTTCTCAAAAATTCCGCTACCGGTTCTCTAGAACTGATCAGAACTTGCTGAATACCACTTGTTATAGCTTTAGTTTGGCAAGATTTTTAGGTATAAGCAAGGGTGGGGTTCAAAATAACCAGTTCTCTGCCTGGTTGCTGGGTGGTTATTGCCATGATGGGTATGGCCTAGTCAGCCTCCTGCATGAGAGCAGAGGGGCTGTTTTTGCTCTCCTAGGCTCTGGAGGCTTTTCTTGAGCTTCCAGGAAGGCAAAAACGGCCTCCTTGAGCTCCAGAGGCTCTCTGGAGGCTGGAAACAGGCTCATTTCAGGCCTTCCGGAGCCTCCAAGAGACCTGTTTTTCACCCTCCCCAAGCCTCCACATGGGCCCTGCACTTACCTGGGATCCAAAATGGGCCATGTGGGGACACCTGGGAGGGGTAGGCTGGGGTGAGCGGAGCCAACCAAGGGTGCAATTTGCGTTTGCTGAACCGGCCATAAAATTAACAACCAGTTTGCTTGAACTGAGGTGGACCGGTAGCAGCCCACCCCTAGGTATAAGCAAAAAAAGATTGAACTCAATTGGATTTCTCTGTACTGTTTCTAGGCTTAGGCCTGGCATTTAGTCACTGAATGAATTGGTCGTTAAGTGTGATGCCCATATGACAGCTTCTCTCATTTACCACAATTCCAGCATTCCCAGTTGTGATGGTGAAGTGATTTCATGGGCTGTTAAGTAGATGGAGTCCCAGGTAAGGTTTGTGTCTTGGGGTTGGGAGAGATCGTGGAAGGCTCCCTGATGAAATCCAAACAAGATTATCAGCCTGTGAGCACACTCACATGTAGATTGCACTGAGTTTTCTAGATCCACAGATCTGCCTGAGGCATTCTGCACTCCTTTCTTTACCATACTGCCTCTATGCTCAGAAACAAAAAATCCTGTCTGCTGAAATACAAGGATGTTAAAACCAGTGAGCAAAGAGACACTTGCATGAAGCCTGTACAAGGCTTCTCAAAGTCTCTCTCAGCTACTCAAGGCACCCTGCACTTCTTAC
Organism: Laticauda colubrina; assembly: GCA_015471245.1. Lineage (NCBI taxonomy): Eukaryota > Metazoa > Chordata > Lepidosauria > Squamata > Elapidae > Laticauda > Laticauda colubrina. Next base: position 10,079 of record BLBF01013768.1, read on the forward strand.
TTTACCAAACCACCTCTCTATTTTCTGCTTGGATTTCAGCTCCCCCTCAACTCTGGAGGCAGGCTGAAAGCTCTCTGGGAATCGATTTCCGCTTCCTCCATGCATGGAAGGAAACTTTTGGCAGGGTGTAGAATAGAGCTGAAATCTTCAAATCTTCTGCTTCCCACCAAAGGAAGTCAGCTTATCTCAGCAGGCAACACTTTAAGCCAATCCCCAGTGATGAGAGGACCCCTCTTGGCAGGCAACAGCAGCTTACAATATTTCCTGCCAGCTTTCCCACTGAGATTGCAAATGGTGATTACATACATTATCACAGGGCACTTGTCCACTGTTATAAATGCTAATAGGTTGTCAAATACCTAGATTATGATCATGCAATCAAGGGGCTGGTAGTGCAACATTTTATGATGGTCTGAAGTACTTTATGGCCAGAAGTCTAAACACCTTTCCTGAGGCTATTGTAATTCTGATGCCAGGGTTCCAAGTAATACATCCACTGAAAGCAAGACTCAGAGACAATTGAATTTCTCAAAGATTACTTTTATTGGAAATATATTGGCACATATCTAGTGAAAGCTGACTCTGAAAACTCCTGCAGTTTTCACCTTATTAAAAGTAAAAGATTTTCTACTTGCTCAAAAGAATCAGTCACATGGTCCAATCATCATGCAGTCCAACAACCAGATGCCATCACTCTGCCTTCTTCCAACCAGGTGTGAGAATGTCCTTGGTTCCCAAGAGAAAGTATTTTGTTTTGGCTACAAAAATCTCTCTATCTCAAATCCCCCCTCATTGACCCTCAGCTCCAGTGTGGCAACACTGAAGAGGTCAAAGTAGCTTCAGTCAGGACAGCTTCAGGGTTGACATCCAGACCACTGTTAAAGAATGGTCATGAATTAAAGATCACCTGTGCTAAATTCTGGACATAAAATGTTCATTAATTAAGCTATTAGAATATACAACATATGTTTACTGTGAGCTCGACCATTATTCATTTAGTCAGTTATCAAACTCCAGAATTCTCATCCTGGTATTTCCACAAACTGAATTGGAATTCTAAGAATTAACATATAAAATCATTGAGAGCAATAAATTTAATTTGGCCCCATACACTGTGATTGGGATTATCAACATTTTAAGAAAAGTTTTTTCTTGAGTTCACCAATTTGAATACTTGAGAGTTGATTGTCCTTCATGAATGTTTTGTATGCAGAATACCTATTAATCAGCATAAACATTCAGGACAAGTTATAATGACATCTTACATGACATTAAAGCATCGGACTAAAAACCAGGAGATTGAGTTCTAGTTATGCCTTAGGCACAAAACCAGCAGGTGACTTTGGGCCAATCACTTTTTTTCACCCCTGGAAATGAATAATGGCAAACCACATTTGAAAAACCATGCCAAGAAAACTAAAACAACTTGTGCAGGCAGTCTTAGAGAATTGGACACAATTGAACAGAAGAAAAGAAAAAGTGTTACATCTCCTCAACTTCCTTAGCCAAATTTAGAACAAACTATTCTTCAATGAGAAATATTTAGAGCAGTACATATTAGTCACAAATCCAAAGTAATCCCACTTGATCATTTTGTCCTTAATTTTTTGGGAAATTGTTATGCAAGAGAACCTTGAAGCAATTAACAGACATAATGTCTTCTAAACCAATCCCTTGTTCCAGCAGGAGATCCTATATAATTTCAAATGAATGATTGTGCATTCTTTTTTTTAAATGCTCAGTGATGGAGCAACTTCTGAAGGCAAGGTGTATTAATTGTTCTAACTGTCACAAAATTCTCCTTATTTCTAGGTTAATTCTCTCCTTGATTAGTTTCTATCTGTTGTTTCTTGTCCTGCTTTCAGGTGCTTTAGTGACTATGTTGACCCCCTCTAGTTTGTGGCAGCTCCTCAAATATTACAGCACTGCTCTCATATCACCACTAATTATTTTCATTAAACTACCGTAGACATGCAACTTTTCTTCGTATCTTTAATTTCCAGTTTCCTAGTAATCTTTGTTGCTCTTCTCTAAACTTTACCTTCTTTCTAGAGTCTTGAGATGTTTTTAATATCGTGGTGGCCAAAACTAGGTATTATCTATAGATTATTTTCTTCGTATATAGTATCAATCTCCTGCTTTCTTGATTTTTGAAGTTAGAGGAATCTTTTCACCCATAGTTTTTTGTGCTATTAGTAGTAATTTATTATTTAAGAATGAGAAAAGTAGCACCAATAATTTTATAGGGTTCAGTATTTCCTTGTGTATTTGCCTATCCTGTTTTAAAGAAATGTAAAGAGGCAACTCTACTTGTTGATAAGAACATATGAATAGGTTCCAATTTTCATTCCAGGTGTGCCACAGAATTTAGTCTGCTGCTGAAAAAGTAATCTCTCTTGCCCTCTCCCTGAACTAAAGTATTCAAAAGAGACAGAAATGAAAGTGCAAGACTTTTGAAAAAATGCAAAAGAATCAGAGGCATACTTCCCATACTTTCTTCTATGATGCATTAAGTGCATTATATATCAAAACATTAAAAAGGATGTTTCCCCTTTTTAAAGTCCACTGTTATTGAACTGAAGATATTTAATAGTGAGCAAAGCAGCATTTTTTAAAATACAATTCTATTGATTTCTCTAGTCATTCAATCAAAATGATTCTGACAATTTTTTGAAAAGATACATTACCTTGATGAAAGATGCAATATTTCTCATAAAAGAAAGCACAGGCAAATATTACATGGAACAGAATACTAAACCTTTGTCTCTATCAGTAAATGAAACAATGCACTAAGCTTGCCGTCTTCACGCATTATTGTGAACTTGTTAAAAAGCAGGAAGTTCTTACTTTTTGTTTGTTCTGGCACTAAGAAACCAAACAAAATTTATTTCTACTTTCTTTTTTTTTTAAGAATTTTATTAATTTTCTACAAACAGACATAACATACAAAACATTAAAAACATCTACTCTCATATATACTTCCGGTGTGTCGGTTGGTTCATCAGTTTTGTGCATTCATTTTATAGTCTCAATTACAGTTATATTACATAACCACTCATATTATCAATCCATATCCTAATATTACCAAAAAAAAATTAAAATAAAGTCTTTTTCTGACTATACTTTTAATCATTCATGCTTTGTGAGATAACAATACTTCAAAGTTTATTCTTTAACAAATCATATAGTCATAACAAATCAATCCTAAAAACCCTTCATAGATATAATACTAATGCTCTATTATTGTATTTTATCATCTAACCATTGATAAAAAAGATCCCAAATTTCATAAAATTGTTTATCTTCTTGCTCTCTAATTTCAAATGTCAATCTACTCATCTCAGCACATTCCAATATTTTCTTAATAATTTCTTCCTGTGATGGTATTTTCTCATTCTTCCAATTTTTAGCAAATACAATCCTAGCTGCTGTTAATACATTTACAATCAAATATTTCAAGTCTTTATTATATATATCAGGTAAGATTCCCAATAAAAAGATCTCTGGTTTCAAGTCTATGTGTTTCTTTGTCATTTTTTCCAACCACATGTGAATTTTAGTCCAATATTTTCTGGCATCCTCACAAGTCCACCACATATGATAATATGAGCCAGGTATCTGATGACATTTCCAACATTTTTCAGATTTGTTCTTGAACATTCTTGCTATTCTTGTCGGGGGGAATGCCACCTGTAAAACATCTTATACAAGTTTTCTTTATATGCTATTGACATTGTCATTTTATAATTTTGAGACCACAATTTTTGCCATTGCTCTAAATCAATCCCATATCCAAAATTCTTCCCCCAAGCAATCATAGTTTCTTTAACTTGTTCTTCCTCTAGCTTAATTCCCAATAAATAACCATATAACTTTTTAATCACTTTCTCATCAGTACCCATCAATATCTTATCTAAATCAGTCTGTTTGTCATAAAATCCTTCCATTTTAAAATCTTCAATATATCTTGAGTGTATTTGCGCATATGAAAACCAATTCATCCTTATACCTTGTTCCTCTAAGTTTTGGATCGATTTAAGTCCACCCTTTTCATCCAACAGTTCCCCATATCTAACTGTTTGTTCCTTTTTATAGATCATAGGATAGGAAAATGCTTCAATAGTCGATAACCAAACTGGAATTTTCAGGTAACATTGTTTTTTTATCTTCTCCCAATTTAACCACAAAGACTCCCGTATATAATGTCTTCTGAAATACCCCTGTGTTTTAGTTCCCTTGTACCATAAAAAAGCATGCCAGCCCAACAGTAAGTCATGTCCTTCTAATGTCAACAATCTATGTTTTCTTAATGTTATCCATTCTTTGACCCACATCAAACTTGCAGCTTGATAATACAGTTCCCAATTAGGCAGGCCAAAACCTCCTCTAATTCTAGCATCTTGCAAAAGCTTTAACTTTATTCTCGCTCTTTTACCTTGCCATATAAACTTCAACATGATTTTATTTAAATCTTCAAAGTAGTCTTTTCCAAGTCTAATTGGTATTGTTTGAAAGAGAAATAAAATTCTAGGTAAAATATTCATCTTAATTGTTGAAATTCTCCCTATTAATGACAATTGTAAATTTTCCCATTTCTTCAAATCTGTAATTATCTGTTGTTTGAGTTTAATATAATTATTCTCTTTTAATGTGCTACATCTTGCTGTCAAATATATCCCCAGATACTTAACCTTATTTGTAACTTGGATTTTCAAAAGATCTGTCAGTTCTTCTCTTTGTCTCAATAACATGTTTTTTGTCAAAATCTTTGTTTTATCTTTATTTATTTTCAAGCCAGCCATCTCACCATATGTCTCTATCTTTTCCAATAATTTGGAGCGGTTTCGAACGGGTCTTCCAGAATAAAAGCTAAATCGTCAGCAAAAGCTTGTAGTTTAAATTCTTCCTTTTTAATTTTCATTCCTTTTATACTTTTGTCATCTCTAATATTTCTATTCAACACTTCCAAAGTCAATACGAATAACAAAGGAGATAGGGGACATCCTTGTCTTGTGCCTCTTCTTATGTTAATAAGATCTGTAAACTCTCCCTCCACCATTACTTTTGCTGTCTGTTTATTATATATGGTTTCTATTGCTTGAATAAATTTTCTGGCAAAACCCATCTGTTCCAATAGTAATAACATAAATCTCCAGTTCACGTTGTCAAATGCTTTTTGAGCATCTAGGAATATCAAAGCCATTTGTTTCTCAGGATGAGCCTCATAATATTCCAAAGTATCCAAAATTACTCTCATATTGTCTCTAATTTGTCTCTTTGGCAGAAATCCGTTTTGATCTGGATGGATAAAATTATTTAAATATTTTTTCAGTCTTTCTGCTAAAATTGAAGCAAAGATTTTATAATCTGCATTCAATAAGGAAATAGGTCTATAATTCTTAATTTGCAACGGGTCAGCCTCTTCTTTTAAAATAAGTGTAATATAAGCCTCTGACCATGTTTTGGGTGTCATCTTCTTTAACATAACTTCATTCATAACTTCTAACAATGGGATGTTCAATGATTCTTGAAATTTTTTATAGAATTCTGCCGGAAGCCCATCTGGACCTGGTGCTTTCCCATTATTTTGTCTCTTAAATGCTTCATTTAATTCCATCATTGTTATATTGCTTTCTAACATTTCTTCAGTCTCTTTGGGTATCTTCGGTAAGTTAACATTCTGTAAATACTGTTTAATTTTTTCCTCATCAATATTCTCTTGTTTATATAGTTGTCCATAGAAATCTCGAATAATTTCCTTTTTCTCCTTATTACCACAACAAACTTGACCTTGATCATCTATTAGTTTCAATATTTTTCTTGATTCCTTCTCCTTTCTCAGTTTATATGCTAGCCATCTACCTGGTTTATTTGC
>BLBF01013769.1:0-10385 GCA_015471245.1 Laticauda colubrina
CTGCCAAATAATCACTAGCTGTGGCTGGGTTTGGCAGCAAAGTGCTAAAGTGAGGGACACCTTTCTTTGCCTGTTTCCAGGTGAGGCTAGAAGAGCCCCCCTCCCATAGCTTTTCCTCAGCTGCAGATCTGAGCTCTCTCAATCCTCCACCCAGAATCTGAAAGGAACTCCCACTTTCTCCCCCTTCCCTCCCCCCAATTAATCACCAAGGGCAACAGAGTCCTCCTGTAGGCAGATGCCTGCTGAGAAGCCTCTGGAGTGGTGGTCGAGGGGCACTGCCTCCAAGGAGAGTAAAGCCCCCTTTCTGCCTCTGCTTCACCCAACAGCAGTTGCCCAAGGCCCTGTCGCTCTCTCTCTCTCTCTGTGTATGCATGCTTCCAAGCTGCTGCTTCTGGGCCTCTTTCCAGTCATCTATGTTACACGGCCTCCCCTCAGCAATGCCCCTCACTGGTAATTGCTGGTGCTCAGTGGAGATGGGCGTTCTCCCAATGCGAGGCACCCAAGGGCCCGGGCTAGAACAGCGCCAGGCCCAGCAATCCTTCAGAGGAGACTCCGTTTCCTTTGCGTTACTCTCTCCTGGAGTCACCTGGCCTTAAGTGCTCCTACACCTGTCACCAATTGGGAGGCAAAATGAGCTTCTTTCTGGTCTTGGTGGTGGATGCTCTTTGGTGCCTTCACTTCTCTCACAGAGCTGGGCTGGGGCTGGGCTCCTCCGCACGCTTCTGCTCCCAGTGCGCCCCAGGCCAACCAGACTCTCCCGTCTCCTCTCTTTTCACCTCCTCTCTCTCTCTCTCTCTTGCTGCCCCCCCTTGCTTTTTGGAATTCCTAATCGCGGATGGCCTCTGTGATTGACTGTTCAGTTCTAATCCCACTTGGGCACTGGGCTTCCCAACCTCAAGCAACCCTGGACTCATTATTTGCTGGGCACCTGCTGGTGGCCCATTCTGTCCTCAGCCCAGGTGCTTGCTCAGAACTGGCAGCCTCTCGGGTTTCTACGCGCAGCAGGGCAAGGCTACCACAGTGGTAGTGCCCAAGCATGCTCGGTTGCCTTAGCATGCTCGGTTAGTTCAGAATTGCTCTACCCAGAGAAGGAGGTGCTGGAGGAGGAGGAGAAGGCAATAGTGGAGAAGTAAGCAACTCAGGGTGCTACCGCTGTGGTGGCTTTACCTGCATCTCTGAAGCTTCGATGTTGGGAGAGGCAGTGAGAGCTGGAAAAGCAGAGAGCTGCGCACGGCTCTGGCTCCCTTTCCTCGCCTGCCTGCACATGGGCGTGGGGGGAAACAGAGATGGGAGCAATTCAAAACTAGAGAACTAATAGGGAGAGCTAACAGTGGGCACCAAGGAGGGGACTGTTGTTGCCCCTACCCACTGTGTGTGGGAGCTGGTTGGCGTGTGCATCTCAGGGAGCTGACACTGAGGTCCCTTGAAGAGCCAGAAGGCATGAGAACTGCATGGCCCAGATTAATTGCTTTCAGGGGCCATTTCTTCTGTGGTCCACCAAAATTTTGCCATCGCCCACCAGCAGGCGACCACTGATATAGGCAGATGGGAGGCGCATCTGGGTCACATGGGAGGCAACTAGGCCTGGATTTGGGCCTTGCTGCTTGCAGGCTCACTGAGGCTGCCAGGCAGATCAGGACAGCTCAGCTGGGCCATGCGGAGAGTGCCATGTGGGATGCAAGCCGGGGAGACAGATGGAGAGCAGCAGCAGCTATGCCAGGTGAGTGGACGAGATGAGGAGTGCCTGGGTGGGATGGGGCGGTGGTGGGCAGGCCAGCCAAAATTATTGCTACTGGTTCACCAGAACTGGCTAAAACCAGCAGAATCCCACCACTGGGTACAATTCAGTCAATGCATGTTTTTGTTCATATGATTAATTGTTTCAGGTACTAAATAACATAATATATCTTCAATTGTACTTGGGTATATTGTTTATTTCCAATTAGTCAGAAGCAAGTATGCAGAATATTAAACCATGATCTCCAATGACCTCAGTAGCTAAATTATTGCAAGTAATGTTTAAATATAGAGTATTTCAGATATCGCTAAATATATTAATATTGTAAAGAAAATAATTTTATAAAATTATAAATTGTGTCCTTCCTAACCACAGAATAATTCAACTTTAAATCAATCTGATGACAAAGGGAAGGCCCACTCACAAATTTTAGCCCAGCATAAGAAAGTTTAGCATCAGCTTTTAATTTAGATATATGAAGTTTAACTTTCGAATTGTAACATTTTATTACTATGTTATGCTGAATAATAGTTTGTTCAGCTTGTTTTATTGAGTAAACCATATTAAGTCAGATCTTTCAATATGCTAACCCATGAACTAAATTGACAAAGTATAGCTTTATATTATGGTTTAATGAAGAATGAGAACCTAACCAACTGGACTTGCTAGACAAGCCCATTTTTTAAAAAGCAAATAGGATGTGTGTACCTAATCACTGAATTATTATTTTCAAGTACCAATTCATTTTAGTGAAATTGGTCTATCTCCATTTTGAGTCATGAGCATAATAATTAATATAGAAAAATTAAAAATCAGCTTTACCTAAACTAGACGATTGGATTCTCTTGCTTAATATTATGAATATATGATATAAAATAAGTGAGATACCAAGATACAAAATTGAATTGAGTCAATATATGTAATCAAAATAGAACTTATTATTTCACTCTCATAAATACAGATAATTTAAGGAATAGCATGTGCTATAATTCACATATATAAAGGAGTGTAACACTTTCTGCTGTAATGAAGTAGGTTTGGGCGATGATTGTTCTTTTGTAGCAAAAATATATTAAAAGAGGAGAAGTGACCTTTATTTATATCTTGACTACATTCATTTTTAATCAAATGGAATAAGAGCCAAAAGATGCATCTGTAATGCCAGTAAATGACTGGAAAACAACTCAGAGCTCCTTTTGAATTCCCTAATTACCCAGTTCTGGTATCTGTCTTTTCTCAAATGGACAATTCTTTGCTTTGTTGCCATGGAAATATTAGACTAAAAATACCATTGGTTGTAATTGATATAAAAGAAAGTTATGCATGTGGAATAGAAAAGAATGAACATGCAATGATTAATGAAGCTGGCCTCATTTTTTGAATATATTTCTAGGGGAAAATTAATAGGTGCAATGGTAGATAGAGGAAGCTTAGCTTTTTAATGGGTTGTTGTTAATTATTATCTTATTTTAACACAGATACCACATAATACAAGAGTAAAGCTAATGCTGGACTAGATTAAGTTTGGGTACATAAATTTTAAACTTATTTTCTTCACTACATTGTCCTTTGTCTAACATTTCAAAGTCTTGGAAAAGAACCCAACTATTTATATACTACCTTGCCTCAAAAGTTTAAGATGGCATGCTTCATATTTCATATTTTATCTTCACATCACCCATATTATTAAATTAAACTGAACATTAAATGAATGATTGAGTTAAAATCTACGTTAAACTTTTTTGACTGAAAGTGAGTTTGAACCTGCACATCTTCACTTTAGTCCAGTATATTCTTCTTGTTCCATATCTAGGTCAAACTTTAAACTGCCAGGATAAAGCTATCTTTCTGGATTTAATGTTGTCCCAGAATAAGTCATTATTGGTATATATTTTTGGTAGAAGCCAACATATCAGCAGGCTGGACTCTATATCTCTCCAAATTCACACAGAGTGTAATTATCTGCTAAGAGCTTCCACTTGAACATATGAATTTTACACTTACAGTAGCATTCCAGCTGCCAACTTATTCAAAGTCCTCCAAATAGTATCAGGAAGTTTGGATCAGATGTGGTATTCAGCAGGTTCTGATCAGTTCTAGAGAACCAGTAGCAGAAATTTTGAGTAGTTCAGAGAACCTGCAAATACCACCTCTGACTAGAGATTTTACAGTATCCTTCCCCTGCCACACCCATAGAACCAGTAGTAAAAAAAAACTGAATCCTTCAGTCATTTTCTTATTTAATGTTATTCCTTGCTTGACAGTCTCCTTTCTCCATCATTTAATTTGATTTTGTTCTTATATACCCGCAATAATGTTCAGTTTTGCCATAAAGCTGTTCCTAGATCTAAGTTGGCTGGCTTGGACCATATCAACTATGTAACACATTAAAATAGAGCTGCATATAGATCAAGATGAATGAAATAAGTGAAATTGGAATCAAACTCTACAAAGAATGATGATTATCCCCCCATTGAAAACATATTTTTGAATAAATTGTAAGTTCTCTAATAGCTAAAGAATAATAATTTAAAAAAATTAAAAGCAGGAAATAATTAAATCACAGAATAGTAATTAGTTTCACTGTATCTGAGGAATCTTAAATTATTGTGGGATCATATTTTATTATAATAAGATTGCATACTGTCTTGATTTAATTTATAGGTTTTCTACATGCAACAATAAGTAAGCCAAAATACAGGAGATTTTCTTTCTTTGTTAATTCTGTATTTGTACATAAATGCAGATTGCTGCTTCCTGCTGATTTACCTATCTTTATATGATTTACAGTATATTGTTTGCTTTCAAATATAAATGCATAATTTTTCTTCAAATTAGCAAATAATTATGAATTTTTTTTGCTTGCCATAATTTATTTAAAAATACTTAGGTAGTTCCACCTGATCAGTCATGAGATTCAAATAATTTAACAACCAGTTCTGACCAGCTGGGTAGGGATGGCTGGGTGCTCATGTGACTGCCTGGGCATGGACAACTCAACATCACTCACATCAAGGGGCACCTCACTTTGCCTGGTCTCTCCTCGCCCTGCCTGGCCATGCCTCACCCCCCCCCCCAGCCTCACTTTGTCATGCCAGACCTCCCCTCTCCTCAACTTGCGACCACAACTGAGTCGAAAATTTTGCCCCATTTCATGACTTTGCTACATTTGTTAAGTGAATCACTGTAGTTGTTAAGTTAGTAACACGTCTGTTAAGTGAATCTAGCCTACCCGCTGACTTTGCTTGACATAAGGTTGCAAAAGGGGATCACCTAACACTGGGAGACTACAACCATAATAAATGTGAGACAGTTGTCAACCGTCTCAATTTTGAACACATGATCGTGTGGATACTGCAGTGGTCATAAGTGTGAAAAATGGTCATGTCACTTTTTTCAGTGCCATTGTAACTTTGAACTGTTGGTCACTAAATGAACTGTTGTAAGTCAAGGAGTACTGTATAAAAATACAAAAAGTTTCTTTGCTTGCAAAAAGCTGCCCTAAATAACAATCATTAGATTAGAAATGGGGGAATACACACTGAAGATCAGTGACAGTCACAGCCTTTATGGAAACCTAAACCATTCTGTCCAAATACCTTCCTTTTCATCTGCAATACCTGCAACCCAGAGTTACAAATCAGGCAGGGTACCAGAACACCTTGAGGATTTAAAATAGTTAAAATGCAACAATAACTATCAGCAGCCAACTCTTTCTCATGACCTTCTCTTTAACAGAGAGGTCATTTAAGCTCTCCAGAAAGTGGATGGCGTACTTGGGATACAAAATGCCAACCGAGCTAAAGAGACAAATCAACAAAGTATATAGGAGACCCACCCAGGTTCAGGTCTCTGCCCTCCCAAGCTTGTCAGGATTATAATAAAATTCGTACATGCCACAGATATCTAAATTAACTTCAAGCCTGGTGCCATGTTACTAAGCCTTATTGGAAGAGTTGGAAGGACCTTGTAGAGTTGGAAAGAACCTTGTAGGTCATGTAAGCAGACCCTACACCGTTTTTGACAGATGGCAATCCAGTCTCTTCTTGAAAGCTTCCAGTGATGAAGCTCCCACAACTTCTGAAGGCAAACCATTCCATTGATTGACTGTTCTTACTATCAGAAAAGTTCTCCTCATTTTCAGGTTGAATCTCTCCTTGTTCAGTTTCCATCCATTATTCTTTGCCTGTCATTCAGTTGCTTTGGAAAATCGTTTGACTCCTCCTCTCTGTGGCAGCCTCTCAAATATTGGAACATTGCTATCTCCCATGGTTCTTCTCTTCATTAGACTAGCCCTCCCCAGTTCTTGCAACCATTCATTATATGTTTTAGCCTCCAGTCCCCTAATCATCTTGATTGTTCTTCTCTGCACACTTTCTAGAGTCTCAACATCTTTTTTATACTGGATGCAGTATTTTAAACTGGATGCAGTATTCTAGGGATGGTCTTACTAAGGCTTTATAGAGTGGTAGTACCTTCCTTGATCTTGATTGTATTCCTCTGTTAATGCAATTTAGGATTGCATTGGGTTTTTTGGCTGCCGCCGCACACTGTTGGCTTATATTTAATTGGTTGTCCACTAAGACTCCAAGATCCCTCTCACAGATGCTGCTATTAAGCCTGGTTTCACCCAGTCTATATGTGCACTTTTGGTTTTTCTTCCCTAAGTGTAAGATTTTACTTTTCTCTACATTGAATTTCATTTTATTAGATAGGGCCCAGTGTTTAAATCTGTCAAGATTCATCTGGATCTTAAACCTATCATCTACTGTAAGGCAGTGATTGCCAAGCAGTGGGCTGGGAACCACTGGTGGTCCACGAGAAAATTTTGGTGGTCTGCAGAGAAATGTCATCCCAAAAGCACCCCCCAAAGCAATTAATGCAGGCTGCATGGGAACACAAGGCTGCATTGCCCACATGGCCCATGGGAACACAAGTCTGGCATCCCTTGCATTGTGAAAAACATGAAGTAGTGAGGGGAGGGGGGAAAGGGCAGGAGAGGAACTTGCCCCACGCGCCTCGCCTGCCCACCAGGCTGCTTCTTTCCACTTTCTTCTGCTTTTGGCTGCATGCAAGGAAAGCAGCAAAAATCTTTCTGTCTCTCCCCCAAACTCTGCCAGAAATGAGTCTTTCAGATCATGCAAGGCATCATGCTCCAAGTCATGCGCCTGCACGACAATCTCATAAAGATTCATTTCTAGTGGAGTTTGGGGGAGAGAAAGAAAGAAAGACTTCTGATGTTTTTGTTGCTTTCCTTGCATGAAGCCAAAGAATGCATTATTCTAGGGATGGTCTTACTAAGGCTTTATAGAGTGGTAGTACCTCCCTTGATCTTGATTGTATTCCTCTGTTAATGCAATTTAGGATTGCATTGGCTTTTTTGGCTGCCGCCGCACACTATTGGCTTATATTTGCTGCTTTCCTTGCGTGCAGCCAAAAGCAGAAGAAAGTGGAAAGAAGCAGCCTGGTGGCCAGGTGAGGCACGTGGGGCGAGTCCGCCTCCTGCCCTTTCCCCCCTCCCCTCACTACTTCATGTTTTTCGCAATGCAAGGGATGCCAGACTTGTGTTCCCATGGGCCATGTGGGCAACGCAGCCTTGTGTTCCCATGCAGCCTGCATTAATTGCTTTGGGGGGTGCTTTTGGGTTGACATTTCTCTGCAGACCACCAAAATTTTCTCATCCCCCCCCCCCGGAGAATGGAGCTGGAGACGTTATCCAGAGATCCCAAATAAAGAATGATTGATTGGTAGGAAAACAGGGTGGGGAATTTTCCTGCAAACTTTTTGGGGGATTTTCCTAGGATCTCTGGTCCATGGGATTTAAAATTATGAGTTTGTTGGTCCCTGAGATCCAAAAGGTTGGTGACCCCTGATCTAAGGTGTTGGCTATTCCTGCCAGTTTAGAATCATCTGAGAATTTGGAAAGTTTACTTCTATTCTCTCAACTAAGTCTTTTATGAAGATACTGATAAAGATATTATCTCAAAAAAAAACTAAAACAAATTGGAGGGAGGATCCAAACTCCTACCTACTATTTTTTTTTCTAATCTTCCTATCAGGGAGCAATCATGTGCCTTGGCCACTCTGAAACAATGCAAGAAACTCCTGTCCAAAGGTGCTTTTTCTTTTTTTTTGGAAGAAAATTTTATTGATTTTTAGAAAAAAACATAAACAAACACAACATAGAACATGAAAACATAAAACCTCTTTTCTGAAAGCAGCCTGATCCCAGATTACATCTCTTTGTACAGACACCAATTCAAATTCATGCTCATTTTTATATACCATTCCATATCTTATTACCATTCTACATTTTCTATATAGCTTCTCCTTTATTTTAACTTTCTTAATTTTATTTTTATTTGTTTCATCTCAAATCAGATCTTTATTTATATTCTTTGTCTGTCCTATTTCCGCTGTCTATTCTCAATGAACAAAATTCCTCTGGTGGTCACTGATTGGAGTATGACGCTTTTATATCTTTCCTTTATAACACTTAATATAGAACCTAACTTCCATTTGGATTCTGCGTAGTACATTAAAGCTACATGCTACATTTTAAAAAGAAAAAGAAAAGAAAAATATAAATATATAATATAATTAAAACAACGATCTATACCAATTCAATTCCATCATTAATGTTAATATTCATTTAAATTTTAAACATTTAACACATTACTTTTCAAGTAGGTATCATGCTTCTATGGGAATGCTTATAAACTTTGCATAATTACTTTCCCCCCCCCACTTCACTTGCATATTAAAACATTGTCATTAAAATGTTCCCATTCCTTTCTAAATTAATTCTCTCATTTAATTCATCCCATTTATTTTATTCACAAATGTTTTACTAAATCATACGTTGTTTCCAATTTTCTAACATTATTTCTAAATACAAATATAACAATACAATCATATGTACCTTTGCAGAATCACTTTTTCAAATAAAATTTTCCCCATTATCTCTAAATAAATCCTGTTTCTTTACATCTTGCTTCACACCCTTGTAGTTTCTCTTCCCTTCCCTCCTCCTTTGCTTCTTCACTCTTCTCTTTTTACCCCCTTGTCTCTCCACCTCAATTTCCCTTTTCTGTATTCCCTTTTTCTGTTGTTTTCTCACATTATATCCACTTTTAACCTTATTTTTCCCTTTTTTGGTTGTTTTTTTAGGTCTCAAATTCTCCATTCTCTTTCCCCTTTCTTCCCCAAGTAGAGTTACTTGTTCATTTAAAATGGCCTCTTCTTTGTCCCAATCTTCTTGTTGCGTAGTCTTTTCTAGTAATTTCTTGTAGGTAGAGATCATCATTTCTAAGAATTGAAAAACGGAACCAAGAGAGCCCTTCCCTTCTTGTTTCTCTTCTTTAAGTTTTTAAAATTCTATTTTCAGTTCATCCACAAGTGATGCCATTGTAGTTTTTTTTCCTTTTAAAACAACCATTAAGTGTTTTTAATCCTTCAAATATAATTCAGAGCTGAAGAAACATTAGCAGCTTGCTAATGAAGAGCAGCCGTCCCTTCACACGGAGCCAAGCTGCACTAAAAGCCTCCAACACAAGAACAGAGTGTTGCCAGCCAATCAAAGCCACAAAACAGACAGAAGAAACCAGGAACACCAATCAATCAAACTCCAAGTCCAATGAACACAGGTCCAGGCTCCCAACCAATCAGAATGGTCCAGCCTCAAATTTAAAACCAGGAGCTGTAAGACCCATATCCATACAGAAGCCTGAGGATGGCAGATGAGATTCTATTGAAACATTGCTACAACTTTAACAGAACTACAATGACGTGGGATAATACCCGAAGGAAGCTAAACAGCACACATGTAAGTACCCGCAAAAACCTAAGAAAACAAATATCTGACCTCTACGGGGAGGAAATAAACAGCCAGATCAAAAGCTATGAGAAGCTGGAAGTTAAAAGAGCAGGAATACTATGTGACCTAAAATTCCTATGCAGCTGCAGAGACAACAATGTAACACCAACCTGCTTCAAATTAACATTTCATAAGAACACAGCAGCTACCAAACGTATCCTGAAAAGGACAGAGATATCTCTACTCAGAAATGAAGTTCACAGTAAAATATTCCAATTAGATCAGTTAAACAAAGATTTGCTAGCACTACACCTAGAATTGAGCAGCAAAATCCACCCTCTACTTTGGGATAAGATCAAACAACTTACAACTTGGAGAGCTGAAACTGAAAATACTTATAAAAATGATAAACTCTCAAAAAAACTGAAAAAATTAGAAAATGACAAGAAAATTCCCAATAACCCACCACAACACCTGAAACAACTAGTATACAACGTTTCCAACAGAGAACTCAACAAAACAGAAACAGATGTCCTATCCAAAGGATTCAATTATGCCATAGCACCCAAAAAAATCCCAACAGAATCCATCATATGTGCAGTAGAATCCAACCTAACCAAATTAAATACAGATGAAGCTGACAGAATAAGACACCAGGTTACTCACATCTTATGCACAACGAAACCACCCAAAAATAATTTGCAAAAAGATGAATTCAGAGCGTTACAAACCCTGAAAATTGATAATAGTATCATAATACTCCCAGCAGACAAAGGAAATGCCACAGTAGTAATGGACAGAAAAGACTATGAAACAAAATTGACAGACCTA
>BLBF01013783.1:637-11778 GCA_015471245.1 Laticauda colubrina
GAAAGGAAAGGAAAGGAAAGGAAAGGAAAGGAAAGGAAAGGAAAGGAGCCGGTTAGAAGTAAACTGGCAAATGAGGAGGGAAAAAATAGAGTGGCCTAGAGACCATAATGAACTCCACAGTCTCCGTGGTCCAAAAACTGGAAGGGAAGAGGAGAGGGGAAGGAAGGATGCTGGCAAGCTATGAACATAACAGCCTCACAACCCATAAGGATTTGCCATTCAAGACTGTGATCAGCCACTGGAGGGGATGGGGCATGCCATGTGCTGAGGTGCTATAGTCAATCAAGGCTAAAATGAGGCACCGAACATCAGCCACTCGGAAGGATTAAAAGTCCTCCAGAAGCTGAACTGCATTTGTGAGTGAGCTGGAAGTTGATGGAGAAGGCCATCATCTGTTTTTGTGTTGACGAAACAGTCAAACAGTTGACTGGGGCAAACACGAAGTGTGGATTTAAAAAATGGGGTTAAAATGAGCCTTTTCAGCAGGTTTGCTTGCTTTATTTTTCTGTGTGAGGGTACAGGATACATTCTGCCATGATGATTTATCTCTGAAATTATTTTAAAAGTGTCAGTAAAGGACATCTGACAAAGCCATCTTTGCTGCAGTATGCCTCTCCTCTCCAGAGCTAACTAAAATGTGTCTTCTGTAAACCAGTATCGTTAGCTAGCTTTTCCAACTAGATCCGTTTAATCTGAAAGTTGACGACTCTTGCTGCCAGCTGTTGCAAATTCCATTCTTCCCAAAGCTCTAAGGTTCATAAGTACCCCCTCCAGCAGCATCAATTTTTCAGCAATGTGAAACGAAATTGGGCTAACAGCAGAAAATAGAGAGAATTATATAGCACAGTAATGATGTGACTTTGTTCTAGTTCCCCTCCCCTTTTCACAAACACACAGTGAAATCATTCTGCATGTTTAATGAATATGCTGCTTGGTACCTGCAAGTACATAATCTCTTGCATTTTATGCCAAGGTTGAATTTTCTCTGAAATCAGCCTTTCTTGATACCTTGTCAGTAACTTTCCCATCCACCCCCATAATCACTTATAAAGGAAGATAAATTTTCCTGTAAGTTTTTTTAAAGGCTGGATTTATTTCAGAACTTCCCAACATTAACCACATGATTTTACAGTATGTGTTTATAGCACAAAAATAGATCTGGAATAGATATTTCTATACCAGGAAGATTAAAATATGTGATAGAGCCTCTTATGGCAACACACACATCCATATTCAATACAGCCATTTTACAATTAAGGAACGTGTGCTTTTCAGCCAAGAAAACGGTTACTTTCTAATAATGGAATACTTCAATTATCTGCTACTAATGTGATCGCTTTACTGAATATTAAAATGTAGCAATTAAATGTGGCATGCATGCCTAGGATATAATTCTGAATCTTATGTTTGTATGCCAGCTCAATCCTTAATCCTTCATTTTATTGTGGAGAAGAAAAACTAACATTAAAAAGGTTATATCTGACATTATGCAAATGGCTATCCCTTACATTTCAAAATTTCCCTAGGCTCTCCCCTGAATTTGCTATTTGTAAGCATATTTCACAAGCCTCTTGAACACATCTAAGTAGATGGGAGGGGGAAGCAAGCATCTATTGGCAGGTGCTTGCCACTATCAGTCATTACCACACCTTTAAGAAAGTACTTCTTAAATCTTGATTCCTAGATGGATATGTCCAGGTTGGTTTCTTAGCAACAGCCCGGCAATGGTTTGCCAATGTTTGTCTTAAGGATTTTTTTAAAATGTTCCCACCTACCTACTGCTGGACATTCATAATAACACCAGTCCAAATACTAATTCTTTCTAGTTTTTCTGGGGTCTTTCAAAAATAGCGAGAGAACCAGTCTGAGGTAGTGGTGAAGATATCAATATCAAAGCCCAATTTGCCATTTGTGTTGCATTATGTGTTACAGAAATGCTATTTGGAAAAAAAAAAACCTTATATCACAGAAGACCTTTCTCATCTGGATATTGTACACAATGCCACACATAATATGACACAATGTAAGCAAAGAGATAATAAATCTGATTCTTGTCTTTTGAAAAGCTCAAATGATCCTACACCCACTTTGCACAAATCTTTTCTTTTGTTGTGTCTGGGAGGTTGCATACTTCATCTGCTTCTTTCAAAGGGCAATTAATTAATGGAAAACAAGGCTTATTCTGCATGACATTTCAGATGAATAAGCCATCAGATAGAATCTCAAAACTGGAGGACAAAAACCTTTGTGTATCTGTTGCCTAAGTGACCCTTTGAGGCTTGAAAAGATGAGTTGATGGGATTCGTAGTGAGTTGCCTGTCATATCATGTGAATTGCTGCACATGCTCCTCCAAAGTTATCATTGTAATCCAAATAATAAATGCATTCTTTTTTCCATTTGTTTTAGTTCGGAACTGAACATTTTGGCATCTATTCCCCTAGCAACTTGTGGCTTCTGCTCTTTCCCTGGAAAAGTTGTTTTAGGACTACTGTCCAAAAGACTCTTTGCAGTAAATGTACGCATAACATTTTGGCATCACCTAAATTTTCCTTAAAACCTGCCTATTTTTAAATACTATTAAGAAACTTGATTTTTCTGATTGATGTGAAGTTTCTCAGAATCATAGGGACTTCCTTTTCCACCTCCAAAACCACTTAAGCCCATGTCACACTGAACTAACGGATGCAAAGAGGATGTAAAACGGAGAAAAAAGCTTGCCATCCATTGGAAAACGCGATGTACTCACTGCCTCCGTTTTGCTTCCTCTCTATCTGTCCAGCATCCTTCTATTGACGTTTCATCCGCTCCAAAAGTTTTGGGCAGCCCAAAACTTTTGTGTGGAAAATGTATCCAGTTCATCCGTTCTGCATCCGCTACGCATCCGTTACGCATCCGCTATATCCGCTATATCCGCTAGGCATCCGTTGCGCATCCACGCAACTCGCACATGCTCGGACACTGGGAGGAAGCGGGTCGGATGCGGAACGGATGCAGAACGGATGCAGCACGGAAACAAAGTGTTTAAAACGGAAAAAACGTTCGCAGAGGGGAACTATCTCGGATATTAAGGATGTCTAGAGGATGCCTAGAGGATGCCTAGAGGATGCCTAGAGGATGCCTAGTGGAAAACCTATATTTCCTATAAAAAGGGGGAGCAACTCATCTGCATCTCACTTTCAGAACAGCAGCCCTGTGGTGCAGAACTCTGCAGCCTTCATCTGACTCTTCCTCTTCCACAGCATCCAGTCATGTCCACCGTGGATTGTAACAAAGTCCTTTCGGCAGCCACCATCGTTCTGCAACAGTGTGAAGCCATCTGCAGGCTCTGTGAACTCTACTGTGAGAAGAAAAAGAAGCAGCCAAAAACAGTCTGGGTCCGAAGATGGTTCACCAGAAGAGCAGAGGACGGATTGTACAGCAAGCTGATGGTGGAGCTCAGGAAGGAAGACACTCGTGCATTCCAGAACTTCATGAGGATGCCTCCAGCCATGTTTGACAAACTTGTGCAGTGGCTGACACCCAGGTTGACCAAGCAGAGCACCAGCTTCTGGCCCAGCCTGGAACCTGGGCTCAAGGTGGCACTCACTCTGCGCCACCTGGCCTCAGGGACCACCTACAGGAGCATGCAGTACGGCTGGAGGGTGCCATCCAACACCATCAGCATTGTGGTCAGAGAAGTGCTGCAGGCCATCATCGAAGAATACAAGGAGGAGCTCCTCCAGTACCCCTCCACTGAAGAAGGATGGAAGAAAGTTGCAGAGCAGTGGTATCAGAGGTGGAATTTCCCACACACTGTTGGAGGCATAGATAGCAAGCACGTGGTCTGCAAAGCTCCAGCCAAATCGGGGTCCACTTATTTCAACTCCAAGGGCTTCTTCAGCATCATCCTCTTCGCCATGGTCGATGCTGACTACAAGTTCATGTACATCGATGCTTCAGGCAACGGCTCATCTTCAGATGGCCAGGTATACAACGCCAGTCACCTCAAGGAGGAGCTGGAACGCAACCTCATCGTGGGCTTCCCAGATCCAGAACCCCTGCCCAACGACACGCAAGATGTGCCCTACTTCATCGTGGGGGATGACGCCTTCTCCCTCACAACCAACCTCATGAAGCCCTACACTTCCAGACTCCTCACCCGTGAAGAGAGGATCTTCAACTACAGGCTGTCCAGGGCAAGGCGGGTGGTGGAGAACACCTTTGGCATCCTGGCCAACAGGTTCCAGGTACTTCTCACCACCATGCAGCATTGCCCAGAGACTGTGAGGAGGATCATGGAAGCTTGCTGCATCCTGCACAATCTCATGTGCACCCGCTAACCAGTCTTGCAGAACAGGCTCGTGGACCTCCAACAAGGCAATGGGGACATGGAGCCTGGGGAATGGAGGCAAGGGCGAAACCTGATCGACACTGAGGATGTGCAAGGCCCCAACAGAGCCTCACATGAAGCGAAGAAGCAGCGCAACCTCCTGAGACAATGGTGCAACTCCCCAGCTGGAGCAGTGGACTGGCAAGACAGGATGGTAGATGCTTAATGGATGCTTCCTTCAGCCTGTCTCATCACACGGATGAGATTGGGCCATGTATGTTTGGTTGGCCTACAATGAACAGGGCGTTTAATGAAGAGTTGTCTTTATGTTGACATGTGTGGATAATTATTACATTATTATTGATAATAAAGTGCCATAGGTGTGGCACCTGGGAGGGTGGACCATACAGTCCCACTATGTTTGCACTGGAGGTTTATCTATCCCGCTGCTGTCCTAACCATCCCACAGCTATCCTTACCCATCCCACAAGCATGCAAAGGCTTAAACCATTTCTAAAAGTTTCCACCAAGACTTTATCAAAAAAAAGAAATGAAGCAAGTGTGTGAATCATAAATAGACTTTATTAACAACAAGCTATAAAACAAGAATGAGTCTCTGGCACTCCTCTTGGTTGCTCAGTCTCAGGGGTGAAGGGTCCAGGTGCTGTGGAGGTGGCTGCTGCTGGAGTGCTTGTCATCAGCTCCTCCAGAAGCAGAAGCAGCAGAAGCCCCAGCCCCAGAAGAGCGAGTCCGTGCTGCAGAAGCCCCAGAAGAACTAGAGTGAGGGCCAGGGGGCGGGATGGTAGCCCTGTCCCTCTTGCAAGGGCTGGCAGCAGATGGCTGAGGCTTGCTGTGCTTCCGCATGGTTGTGTGGTTGCTGGCTAGCAGGGAGGCTGGTAGGAACCCAGGCTGGCAGGAAGGCTTGCAGGGAGGCAGGCACCAAGGCTGGCAGGAAGGCTGGCAGGGAGGCAGGCACCAAGACTGGCAGGAAGGCTGGCAGGCAGGCAGGCACCAAGGCTTGCAGGCAGACATGAACCAAGGCTGGCAGGAAGGCAGGCAGCAAGGCTGGCAGGCAGACTGGCAGCAAGGCTTGCAGGCAGGCTGGCAGCAAGGCTGGCAGGGAGGCTTGCAGCAAAGCTGGCAGGGAGGCTGGCAGCAAGGCTGGCAGCAAGGCAGCAGGCAGACATGCAGGCAGGGCAGGCAAGGCAGCCAATCCGTCCGGCAGCAGGTCTTTCCTCTGAATGGCGACCTGCTTCCAAGCTGCTTCCGTTATATCTGCGGGGCTGACACAATGCATCCTCCCCGCATGCACAATTAATGCCAGGCATCCATTAGGCTTCTGCTGTGCATCCGCTGTGCATCCGCTTCATCCGTTCGCTGTCCGCTGTGCATCCTCTGTATCTGTTCTGTGTCCACTTTGCTGAGGTCCCCCGGAAGCCTAGCGGACGTGCCATCCACATTCACTTAATACAACTGTTGCTAACTTAACTTCAGTAATTCACTTAACAACTGTGCCAAGAAAGTTCATAAAATGGGGCAAAATTCACCTAACCGTCTCACTTCTGACCACAATTAAGCCCAAAATTTATGTTCCCAAGTCAAAGACTAACTGTATCTTGTTCAATAAAGTCTAAAACCGATTTGGTTAGTACGTACATTTGGAATATTGCCTTACAAATCAAGCGTATTCTAAATTTTCTTTGGATTGCTTCATGGGCTGCGGAGCTATTAATTTCAATTAAACGTAAAATTGTGAGCCAGTATGTGATTTACTACTTTTTATGCCAAGTTAAAAATAATAATAATAGAGCAATTGAATTTGAGTACACATTTTTCACCTTTGTGGATTCTCTTCTTTTTAAAAGATAGACTTTATATTCTGTGGGGTTCATGGAGTCAGGAAGTACATTGACTTATTAGCCCACTTCAAGGTTGTATGGACGATACTCTTCTCTTTGCAAAGTGGGTGGAAAGAAAAAGTTATCAACAAGAAACATTTCTAGAGAAGCTGCTTTGTTTTCCAGCAGCAATGATTTGCCAGGCCTTTTGCTTATGTTGGATACCTATTGGGTGCTTATTTAATACAGTTGCATCTCTTTAACTGACCTTCAATGACTGGATAAGATCAAGTGCAACATTAGGTGAATCCCAGAAGCAGGAAGGCCAATTTTGCTGTGTCTTGTTATCATATATAATACATAGAGTTGTATATTTCTTTTTATATGGTTCCTATGTCACTAAAGTACAACAACTATATATTGTATGTACTCATATTGTCAAAATCACTGAGGTAAAGGCAGATCTCAAAACTCAGCAGAGGGGATACAAAGGCCAGTAAACCCCACTCTTAGACAATAGATTGGCACCTCACTATTTCATTCCAGAGCAAAAGCCACAACCTGCCATTCAAGGAGGGCTTTCTTGGATGGCAATACAGACTAGGTGTGGAATTTAGATCTGGACCCTCGGCTAGGCTAAAGCCTCATGTTATGCTGAATCATAAGTTTAGCCAATACTTAACCTTTTTTTTAGATAACCCAGTTTTGGGGGCCTCTTTCTTGTGCAGTATGACACTATGCACCAAGAAATAAAATATACTGTTTCTGTTGTATTACCATCATGCTTCGGCTTAAAATGTCTTGGATCTATAAAATGTTACTGTAGATTGTCAACATCTGCCGTTTTACATGCTTACATTTCTTGTCTCTCAGTGTATATTACCCACTCCTTTGGAGTATATTGGAGAATTTGAACTCACTTGCGTCACAGCCCATTCTCAACAATCAACTCTTCTGGATTTGCTATTGAACATCTGTTGAGCCTATATTTGACACTGAGGTATGTCTATCCGGTAATGCCTCTATTCTGTGTTATTTGCATGATGCACAATGTAGATGAATCTGCTTTCGAAAATGGCTTAAGAAGAGTAGGTAGCTCGAACTACTATTTCTGGGCTACTAACTGGGACCAAATATTGAGAAAAGCTACTTGGAATGTGGCCCACTTCTGAGCCAAATCCAAAATGCTGGCAGGAATTAGGAATATTGTAAGGAATTAGAAGAGTCCATGTCACTTTTGCATGTCTCCAAACAGAGACCAATATGCTTAGTCCTTGTTGTCCTTTTGCATCAGCTTGCAGATATGTGTGTGTTATAACTCGAAATGGATTTTCACAAATTATTTTATTCTAAAATATGCATTTCAGAATACATTCTACTTTCAAAGTTTTATATATATATAAATAAAATAAATGGTTGCATAATTACACTGCTAAATTCAGAGAAATATAAAATATCAAAGGATCATCCCATGTCAATTTTGCATATTAATTTAGGACCTCTAAATCAAATCAATCAGTACTGTAATCCAAATAAAATCTTCAAGGTTCTACAGCACACCCTGTCAACAGCATAATTTATGGCTTCTAGAGAACTTAAAACCTTCTGGATTAAGCCATTAATGATTAAAATAGAATAGAATACTTTATTGGCCAAGTGTGATTGGACACATAAGGAATTTGTCTTGGTGTAAATACTCTCAGGATACATAAAAGATTGGTAGTAATTGCTTTTTCTGCAGTCCTAATTATCCTCTGAAGTCTGTGTCTGTCCTGTTAGGTTGCAGAACCAAACCAGACAGTTATAGAGGTGCAGATGATGGACTCAACAATTGCTCTATGGAACTGTATCAGCAGCTCCTTGGGCAATTTGAGCTTTCTGAGTTGGCGCAGAAAGAACATTCTTTGTTGTGCTGTTTTGATTATGTTTTTGATGTTAGGTGTCCGTTTTAGGTCATGTGATATAATAGAACCTAGAAATTTGAAGGTCTCTACTTCAATACGGGGTTGTCTAGTATTGTAAGAGGTGGTAGTATGGGAAGGTTTCTTCTAAAGTCTACCACCATTTCTACGGTTTTGATTGTGTTCAGTTCCAGATTCTTCTGGTTATACCACAAGGCAAGTTGTACAACCTCCTGTCTGTATGTGGATTCATTGTTGTCTTGAATGAGACCAATCACTCTTGTGTCATCTGCAAACTTCAGTATTTGAACAGATGGATCATTTGAGATGCAGTCATTGGTATATAGGGAGAAGAGAGGTGGAGAAAGCACACAGCCTTGGGGGTATGTGTCATTGTAAGGAACTACAATTCTATAGCCTTACATTTCTTGCAATAGCCTTCTTAGAGTTAGTCAGTGACAGATTTTCTCAAGGCCAGAATGCTAGTGATTTTTCTGAGGGTTTTTTCTGCATTGCGTAGTTGATCCATTGCTAGAATAGAATAGTCATTTTTTTGAAAGCAGAAAAGGATAATGTCAACCTATCTTCACTTTCTTCCCTTTGTAAATTTGACCTCCAGATGTGTTTTTCTGCTGTGATTTGAAAGTAGTCTTTTTCTCTTAAAAAGGCTTGAGTGCTTTCATCTGTTTTGGCTGGAGCACTTAATTTCATTACAGGCTAAATTCAGCAGTCTGTTGACTATTTTGCTGGGGAAGGAAAGCTGCTCGGATGAAGCAGTGATTTGTTCTTATCTCTAAGAGCACCGAAGAATTTCTCTTTATTGCTGCCTTTATTAAAATAGCGTTTGACTTTATTAAAAGTTGTACAACCTCCTGTCTATATGTGGATTCATTGTTGTCTTAATAAGACCAATCACTGTTGTGTCATCAGCAATCTGTATTTTAACAGATTAGCAAAATCCTTCACATGATTGCATTGACCCCCTAATAGTCCCAACGCTGTACTGCAGGGCAGTCAAATTCCCACCCCATAGGCCAGATGTGCAACATGCTGGCCACTCCCACACCCAGTTTAGCGAAAGGGGGAAAGTCCCAATATGTCACGTGACATCACCATGATGACACGAGTTTGACACTCCTGCTCTACTGAATTGAATACTTATATCATGAAACAAACCTTATTCTGACTGCTTTAGAAATAAATACAATCCTAATAAAATTTTATTTTTTGTTGATTTCTTAAAATCAGCCAGAAAAAAAGGAGATTTATTAAAGTGACTATATGTTTTCTGCCTTTTTTAAAAGTTTAAAAAAAAAACATTTTGTTTTGGTAAAATTTCATTGGGAATATACATACCATCTTCCAACCCCCCAGCAAGCAATGAAAAAGTGACCATAGTGGACAAGTAGTATTGTGAATCTTCCTGAAAGAAAATAAAACCTAGTGAGAACATTAAATTCCTATGCACAAAGGTTTGACTACAAGACTGCAATGGAACAGAGGCATCCCCTTACAACTGCAGACCTGTGTAAATTATGACTTGCAAGGAGAGATTAGTTATGTGTCTGAATGTGGCCAGAGTAACTATTCTTGGCCTGCATAAAACATATTTTACAGGGGAAGATGTCTGTTTGACTTAGTAAAGGGTTATATATCTTAGCATACTAGGCAGGCAGAACTTTTTTCCCCTTTTTCCCCCTCAGACAGCATAGAAATGGATGTGTTTGTTGCAAAATTATCAACTAAGCCTTCAAAACCAAGGCTGAGGAAAGAAAGAGATTCTGCACTTGTGAACCTGAAGAAGAATACCCACAATGTAGTCATGCCACCTTGCTAGGTTACTGGAGCTCTGCAAACATAAACATGAAGATTAAACAAAATAATCTTTCACTTGAATTTTATTTATTTTATTTTTAAGACTGTGAAGCAGGACACAGATTCTGAAGGCCTTTGTCATAAAAACTCCTCCATCATGGCCTGATAGGTTGTCTATGTGCCAAGAAGAAAAAGTTGATAGCTGCGCTGAAGCAGAGCTCATTAAAAGCTTTTGCTGCAGACTTTCTAAACCCGGGGCTCTTTGGATCATCATAAATATTTCTACCAAGCTGGGTAAATTGTATTTCACACTAGACACTTTTATTGAATTGGCAACCTTCATCCCTTGCACTGAGGAGGACGTTAATTCACTTTTAGTAGCGTCAGACATTGGGGTCAAATGGCCTGTTAGACTGAAAAGGCTGGGATGTCAAACTCTTTCTCCTGTCAGCTCTGTGTTGGGAAAGGAGAACAGGCTGCTCTGCCCCCTCACACAATTCAACATGGCCGCTCCCCAAATGGCCCCTGCTTCCAAGATGTTACCACATGGCATCCACTGATTAGGATGGCTACGCAGCAGAGCAGCTACTTCCAGAAGATCTATAATACCAGTAAGGTACATGACCAGTGGATGATGGAGTGGGAAAGAGATTTAGTAGAATAGGAAGCAGGCCTAAGGCCTGCAGGGATTACAAGGGTGGAACTCTCCACAGCCAACTTGTCACAGGACAACTTGTTGTGGGACAAGAAGTTCACTAATATCAAAAAAATGTTAAAGACTGCTTTTTAGTCTATATCCTGCAGATCAGAGTCGTAGCCATGTTCCAGATCAGAACCATCCTCAAACTTGTGACAGCAGTGTCATCCACAGCAATATGAGCACAACTTCCTTCAAACTGTTCACTTGTTAAGAGGCAAACTGTGAATCAATTCCTATTTCCATAACAAATAAAACCAATTATTTTTCTGCCACCTAGAAATCTTTTGTAGTGATCCAAAGGTAGGAGTGGAGACTTTTCACCATTTACTTATTAGATTTTTTTTTTAAACCTACATTTATTTCTTTTTAAGGAACTCAAAGTAACAAACATCTAATACTTCTTTCGCCTCCTATTTTCCCCAAAAGAACTCTGTGAAGTCAAGTGCTTGGCCCAAAGACACCAGCAGGCTTTTGTGCCGAAGGTGGGACTAGAACTCACAATTTCCCATTTTCTAGCCTGGTGCCTTCATCACCAGACCAAACTGTTACATTCTGGCCCAGTATTACTGGATATTGT
>BLBF01013797.1:2125-13179 GCA_015471245.1 Laticauda colubrina
TATATATATATATATATATATATATGCACTGTACACTGCACTTTATTTCTTTATCCAAGGCTCTTATTATGACTGTCTTCTCCAGCAACTTCAAAGCCAAGCCTCAAATGTTGAAATATTGATAAGAGTCCAAGAGAGCACCTGTAATAATATTTTACTGTATTCTCCCTCTATCTTATCACATTAAAATGTCCTTGAAAAGAAGTGCTTTTCTCCCCAATTCAAATAAAATATTTTCAAGCCTCTAGTTGGCAGTGTTGCAGCATCTCTTAATACTCTTTCCCCCCCCCAGCCAAAAGAAAAAATATTTATAAAAAACTCAAACAAAAAGAAAAAAAAAGATAGCCAAAGGGAGCCTCTATCCTAAAAAGAAAGTTAAAAAAATAAAAAATAAAAATCAAGTAAAGAATAAAAATATATATAAGAGAAAATTCAATCCGGTTACCTACAAAGTCACATTAAAGTCCTCAAAAAAAATAAGAAAAAAATCCAAGTCTCAATTTGACATCACTTAAAAGCCGCTCAACCAAGATTCAGTCAAACAAAAATAAAGTCACAGATTTCTTCTTTATTCAGGATGTCCTTTCAAGTCTTAATCAATTTATAATGCAAAAAAGTTTCTCACCCAACCGATACACGCTCATTTAAATCCCTTTCTTTCCGGAGCTGTCCCGACTTCAGCAGCTTTGGAGGCTGCTTTTCCGCTTCCAGCAAAAGGGCTTCTCCCGGATCAAACCAGAGATTTTGCGATATCTCTGGGATCCTGGGACTGTGCCCTTCACAATCCCCGTCTCTACGGGACGGTTTAAGGTCCGTTAGAACCGACCAGGGGCGAAAATATCAGTTACAATCTCAGAGCCCCGAGATCGCAGCTGTAACACCGAGACGTAGCTCCGCCTTCTCCCGAATAGGACATTAATAAAGAGTTTTGTTTATTTTGAAATGTGTTGATCAATGATTAAATTGTTATTGATAATAAAGGGCCATATGTGTGGCAGCTGGGAGGGTGGACCATACAGTACCACTATGCTTGCACTGGAGGTTTATCAATCCCACAGCTCTCCTTACCCATCCCACAACTATCCTTACCTATCCCACAGCTATCCTTATCTATACCACAACTATCCTTACCCATCCCACAGCTATCCTTACCCATCCCACAACTATCCTTACCTATCCCACAATTATCCTTACCCATCCCACAACTATCCTTACCCATCCCACAACTATTCTTACCTATCCCACAAGCATGCAAAGGCTTAACCATTTTTTCAAAGTTTTCACCAACACTTTATTAAGTAAAAAAAAATGAACCAAGTGTGTGAAGCAAAGATAACCTTTATTAATAACTAAGTAAACTGTATGACTTTATTAAAAAAGCAAAATGAACCAAGTAAAGTGTCTTAAGCAAAGATAAAGTGAACAGGTAACAACTCAGTCTCTGGCACTATTCTCAGTGACTCTGAGGCATGTCCATGGTCTCAGCTGTTGAGTGGCCAGGGACTGTGGAGGTGGCTGTGGCTGGAGTGCTGGTCTGAGGCGCCATTGGGGTGCTTGGCCCTGAGAGTACAACAGGGGATGGTGTGTTCAGGAAGCTCTCAGAGAGCAGACTCAGTCCCATGAGGTTGAGAGGCCCTTCCTCAAGGACCTGGGATGTCAGGCACAATACTGATGACAGATTTTCTGTTGAGGGGCTTGGTTGTGGGGTGGAGGAAGGAGGAGTGTTGTGGGGCTGTCTGGTGTGCAGCTGGGTGAGGTGAGGCGTCTGTGGCATGCGATGTACCTGGGCTTGGACTGGGAAGGGCTGCCTCTGCTGTGGGAAATCCTGGTACTCGTAGCCTTGGTAGGTGATGGGCTGTTGAAAGCCGTGGAAGGGCTGTGACATTGCCTGGGGTGGAGGAGCAGTCCTGGATTGGGTGGGAGCAGGTTCACCTGGGCCTGGAGGATGGTGCAGCAGTGTTGTTATCTTCTCCTTCATCACTTGGTACTGGGCCTCGGGCAGGTCCATGAGGCTCTGGCTCACATAGGTGATGAAGGGCTTGCGGTTCAATGATGGTATGTCACTGTGGACCAGCTGAGAGAGAAGATCAGTGCTGGTTTTGATTGTGTCCCTGATGTCCAAGAGAACAGTGTTTCTCTGGCCCTCCAGTCTGCCTCTCTGCCTGCTTTCTGTGGAGGTGGAGCTGGGGATGGGTGTGGGTTGGTCTCTGGCTGCTGCTTCTTCTTGCTCCATTTGAGACAGGGGATCCTCCACGTCCTCTGGCATGGGGAGTGCAGCTGTCAGGGGTGTCTCTGCCATGGGGCCCTGCAAAGACACCTGCCTGGACACGGTAGCTGTCTCCTGGCTGGAAGAGGAGTGGCTCTCTGTGGGCTGTCTGAGGGAGAGGGTTGACAGAGGGGCTGCTCCTCGGTGGAGGACCTCACCCTCCAGGAAGCTGCACTTGGCTATGACGTACATCTCCCGGTCAGTGAGCTTGACAGCGGCCTGGCCAGATTTCTTCAGGTGCAGCTTGCCATACCAGGTGTGTATGTGCTTCCACCATCCCAGGAGGACATCTGCAGTGTAGCCCAGGCTCTCTGACTTGTCTCTCCATGCTGCCTGCTTTCTCTTGGTGTCGCGATAGTCTGTGGCCCTTTCTCCACAAGTACTCGTTCTCCCTCAGCCATTCCAGCACCTCCTCTCATGGTCTTCGGAAATGGAGTACTGTTTCCTCTCTCCCTTCTCCTTGCCTTGCCTCTTCCTCCCTCTGGCAGGGGCTTCAGGGCCTTCAGCAGCAGGGCTTTGAGGGCCTTGGGGCTGGTCCATCACAGCACCAGCACCAGCAGTAGCAGCAGCAGCAGCAGCAGCAACACCACCACCACCATCACCACCACCACCACCAGCAGCAGAAGTACCAGCAGCAGCACCAGCAGGAGAAGCACCAGCAGCACCAGCAGCAGCACCAGCAGCACCAGCAGCACCAGCAGAAGCACCAGCAGCTTCAGAGTCAGCACCAGGGGGTGGGATGGTGGTTCTGTCCTTCTTGCCAGGGCTGGCAGGAATAGGCACAGGCTTCCTCTTCTTCCCTGACTGACAAACCATGGTGTTATTCGAAGATGTCTGTGGCAGCACGTCTTTTCTCTGAATTCTGACTGCTTGTCAGCTGCATCCTTTTATATCCGTGGAGCTGACGCAATTCATCCTCCCCGTATGCGCAGTGAATGCTTTGCATCCACTATGCATCCGCTATGCATCCGCTATGCATCCTATAGGCGTCCGTGATGCATCCGCGTCATCCGCTACACATCTGTTCCTTCTGCTACACGTCTGCTTTGCTGTTCTCCCCTGGAAGCCCTTCGGATGTGTCATCCACTTCCATCCGCTTCCATCCGCTAGGCTTCCTACAAACATCCACTTACCATCCTCACTATGTACTACCCCCGTGTGTTCCTTTCCGTTCCGTTCTGTTTATGCAAATTTTTGCCACTTTTGAGAGCGGATAACAACGGATGGAGCCACCCCCCAAATTTTCCTCGTATGCTGTGTCCTTTTTGCATACGTTTTGCATCCGTCGGCCAGTGTGACCTAGCTTTAAGGTATTTTCTTTTTGTTTCTTTGAAAATGATGATGGTAGCAAGCTCTAATTTTTAAAAGAACCTTTCCCTAAGAAA
The DNA here is from genome assembly GCA_015471245.1 of Laticauda colubrina. Lineage (NCBI taxonomy): Eukaryota > Metazoa > Chordata > Lepidosauria > Squamata > Elapidae > Laticauda > Laticauda colubrina. The sequence continues at coordinate 5,777 of BLBF01013797.1, forward strand.
CTGGAAAGATTGTTTGGTATTGAATCAGTGTCCACAAGTGCTTTTTTCAAGAGGTAATTGGAATTTCTGGTTTTTCTCTGAAGAATTTCACTTCTCATCCAAGAAGCTTCTTGTCAACTCATACAACTTCTTCAGCTCTGACTGGATGTGGAGAATGGATCTATTTCAGTCTACTCTACTCTACTCTACTCTACTCTACTCTACTCTACTCTACTCTATTCTACTCTACTCTACTTATTCTATTCCTATTGTTTGGAAGAGTTAGAGATACAAGGAAACCAGGCTGGCAAAGAACAGGGTGCCTGGACACCACAAAACTGACACAATCTAAAGCATAGAACCACTCAAAGAAGATGTCAACAGACTTGGCCTTTAGAACTGACAAGAGTCGGAGTAGATAACATCAGCATCCCCTTAAGTTTAAAATCAGGAACATCAAGCCAGATAATTAGAACAGCCAGAAGTCCATAGGATCAGAAGCTGAGTTCAAATAATGTGCCAAATCCTAATTATTTTCTTGTAATGGGATACCTCCACCCCAAAAGACACCATATTTGAGCTTAATGCAAAGATGGACAACCTGGGTGAAGCCCCCAACTTGCTTTTTAGCAGTTTTCAAACCAGACACACCCAAAACAAAAAAGTAATCCTATAATTATATCACCAGAATACCAGTATGATTCCAAGTGCAGTAAATGCTGCTTTCATGTACCACCCCCACCTTCATAATACAAGAGATTGGACAGAAAACAATTTTGAGGTGTGAAGAAGAGACAGAAACCCAGATGAGTTCATTTCCTGCCTTTGCACTGATGAAAAGGGATCTTGGCAACAAACAATTCTTTATTGTTTACATCTCTTGGTTCTCAGTTTTTTTCCCCCTTTTCAGTTCTTTGCTGGCTGCCCTAACAAATTGTTCTTTGACTTTTGTAAATTAGAGCATCAACGTAAAAAGAGAGTGTTCAAAAAGAAATAAACGACATGCTGGAAAAAAAAAGTCAACTTTCACATCCGCAAACTTAATGAGCCCAGAATTTCATATGCCTCTGTCTCCTAGTGAAACAAATGGTCCAAATAAATCCAAGGCAGACATGAGGAGGAGAGAGAAACCCAGTGGAATTTGCCCCAGCATATTCTAGGTAACTCCTGCCTCCTTTGCTCTTATTAACATTCCATAAAAATATGTGAAGGTGCCATGTCCTTTTAATGCAAACAATAATGGTGCAGGAATGCAATAATGTATCAGGAACCGCTTCATTTCATTAGTCCTGCTCTTTTTTGTGTGTTGTTGGCTTCCCGATGAATCCTCTAAAGTAATTAATATCATTCAAAGACACCCATTAAGAAAAAATAACTTCATTAAGCATCTTGCAGGCTTCTTCCTCTTGAAAGCCAATCTTGTAGAATGCAACATATTTATATTTTACTAAAGGTTCTTTAGAATTTCAGGCTGAATGTTGAATGACTAAACAGATTTATTGTGGTAGAGGTCTCCCAAGAGAACATCTATAAGAGTCTCTGGGTTGGATAGTTCAGCTGATACCATTCTTGGCAAGATATGCCTTCACAATCTGCATACATACTGTCATTTGACAAAGCATTAAGTAAGCATCATTCTAAAGGGTTATTTGAACAAAAGGTGATGAGTTGGAAGCCACAATGAGTCATGGTGGTGCAGTGGTTAGAATGCAGCACTGCAGGCTCCTTCTGCTGACTGTTGAAGTTCGACAGTTTGATCTCACTGGCTCAAGGTTGACTCAGCCTCCCATCCTTCCGAGGTCAGTAAAATGAGGACCCAGATTGTTGGGGGCAATATGAATGCATGGTTCCATTCACATTTGTTTTCCTAAGTGTTGGAAAGCTTCCTTACATTTTATAATACTGTTCTGTTACTCAAAATGAATCAAATGTTTAACAAATCTCAATAATCATGAATGAATGAATGCATGCAAATAGACCTGTCCCAGGATAATGTTGCAGGATCAAATCTGGGCCAGCCACCAAGACTATAGGTTTATAGTCTTCTGAGTTTTTAGACTCATGCTGGACCCCATCCACAGGGAGTTTCTCTCTACAGGAATGTGTGCATTGAGTTATTCTATGCATCGTATTTATGTGGGGCCTGATTGTTGTGTCTTTTTGTTTGTTGATTGGGGTATTGATGGTCAGCTATTAAGTCATTTGCTGTTGCGTCCTTGTGCTGCCATTCCTCGGCTCCTAAGTAAACTGGTGATAAATCAGCATTCCCATTGACTGACAAAGGGCTGTTTCCAGATTTCAGTTATTTCCCTGGCTATCTTTGTACCTGCTCAACCAACAATCTAGATAATAACCAAATATTTAAAAGCCTAGTCTGATATCCTATGACTTGGCCAGTGCTTTGCTTTCCATGAGAATATTATTTTGGTTAGGCGCTTTTAATTTGACCCCCACCCAAAATGAGAGTATGAGTGTACAATATAATATGCGGCATGCCTGTGCTATTTTGCAATGAAATGATCAATTAGTTTATCAATTCATTTATCAATGAAATGAAATATCATTCCTGAGCTCTTTTTGCAACTTAGTGGAAACTGATCAATCATTGAAACATTACTTTCAAATGACTTATCTATTGGCAAATTGTATCAATGACATTCCAGGGTAATTATTTTGGTTAGACAATTTATTTGGAGCTTGCTTAATATCAAAGTAAGGGAAATACTTTTGGCAGTAAAGTACTGAATAAAATTATGGTAATATGTTTAATAGCATTAAATCGAGCATTAACAATCAATATCTCCAAATCATGAGTTCATTTTTTTTCCTGAGACAAGCATGATACTTAAAGGTAAAGAAAAATGACTTGACATTTCCATACTTTGACATTTTCCATTGCTATTAATAGGTCCATAAAATTTTCATTTGGGTGCTATTTACAAATGAATGAATGCTTATTAATTAGAGATTATATTTAATCTATTTTAGATATAAAATGTTAGGTATTATGTTTGCTGCTCTGTTTGGGAAAACCTAAACCTACAAAAAATACTTTGTTTGAAAATTAAATAATGAATTTTAAACAGGATTTTTAATCACCCAGAGACTTTGAGATATCACAGTTACCTCCAAAATATTTTAAAATATTATGGATTTCTTTTGTCTATAAATCAATCCTAAAGTTTATAGATGTGTTTCCAGTGCATACCAAATGTTCAGATCTAGGCTATGCAAAGTTTCTAATTTGTGTTTAGTTAACTGCTTGAAAATCTAAATAATTTTTCACAGGGCCAAATTTATGAATTTATGAATTTTTTTCAACATCTGTTGGAAACAGCCAGGGAAAGAGTTTCCTAAATTTGCAGATGATATAACAGTAGTGGGACTTCTCTCCGGGGGGGGGGGGGGAGATGAGTCTGCCCACCGAGATAAGGTGGACCAGGTGCTTTCGTGGTATGGAGACAATAACATGATCCTCAACACCAGTAAGACCAAGGAGCTTATAGTGGACTATAGAAGGAACAAATCAAACATCTAGCCATTGCTTATCGATGGAGACCAAGTGGAGCAAGTGGCTAGTTTTAAGTTTCTGGGTGTTACCATAAAAAAGGACCTGACCTGGGATGCCTACATTGTAGCCCTGTTCAAAAGGGCCCAGCGGAGATTATACTACCTGAGACTTCTCAAGAAACAACAACTGAATGAAAAACTGCAGGTGACCAACCACTGCACCACAGAGAGCATCTTAACTTACTGCACCTGTGTAAAGTTTGCCAATTGCACAGTGGCAAATAGGAAAGCACTTCAGAGGGTTAACATCATTGCCCAGAAGATCATTGGTTGCCCTCTCCCCTCTTTGGAAAAGCTTTATAGCTCCCGCTGCCTTAGGAAAGTTCAAAACATTCTCAAAGATCCATCTCATCCTGGGCAGCCCCCCTCTTTTTTTTTTTTAATATTACCATCTGCCAGATGGTTCAGGATAATAAAAATAAGGCAAATAGGCTGAAAAACAGCTTCTATCCCAGGGAAGTAACTCTATTGAATTCTACTATATGGTGCAACATTAATGCAATATCAGGAGTTTTCAATTCAACATATAGAATGTGAAGGATTTGTGCTTGTGTTTATTTTCATAGTTATAATGTACAGTGAAGATGGTATTTACTTTCATTGTATGAGGTGCAATGGCAATAAAGTAAAGTAAACTAAACTACTTTGCCCAAATGACACAGTTTAACCCTACTCCCTTTTAGCATGGATGATGTTTGGTAATGAAATGTTTTCAAGGAAACCACTGAGCTCAGTTTAAACATAGTTTAAACATGAGCAACCTTGGACCTTTGTAGTAGGCAGTGGCATGAGAAATAAATGCCAATCAATCTTTTGTGGGATCTGAATAACTCTGAAATAAGACTTGAAATAAGTTAATAAGACTGAAAAGGCATTAAGGACAACCTACCTAGCAAAAGTGGGAAGCACAAAGCAATTTGAGTGGAGATAAGCAGACAAATTGATCGCAAAGAAAGGAGTGTCTCTTGGACCTCAACAAGGAGCAAATTTCCAAATGGAATGCCAGCACTGACATATAAGAGAATAAGGGATCTTGGAGGTCTTCTAATTCAACCCCCTGCTCAAACAGGAGACCTTACCATTTCAGACAATCTGTTGTCCAATCTGTTCTTAAAAACCTCCAGTGTTGGAGTATTCACAATTTCTGGAGTCAAGTTGTTCCACTGATTGTTCTCACAATCAGGAAATTTCTCCTTAGTCCTAAGTTGCTTCTCTCCTTGATTAGTTTCCACACATTGCCTCTTGTCCTGCCCTTAGATGCTTTGAAAAATAGCTTGATCTCCTCTTCTTTGTGGCAGTCCCTGAGATATTGGAACACTGCTATTATGTCACCTTTTCATTAAACTAAACATAACCAATTCCTGAAATATGATAGAGATCTCAGTCACATTAAGATTCTGGTGGGTGGAATTGGAAACCCTGACAGTTTGTTTTGAAGGGGAAAGTTTGAATAATGTATTCTATGTATTAACAAATCATAAGAATGAACAAATGATCCCTTATAGTAAATAGCAATAGCACTTAGACTTATATATTGCTTCACAGTGTTTTACATCCCCCTCTTAGTTTATAGAGTCAACATATTACTCCCAACAATCTGGGTTCTCATTTTACCCTCTTCAGAAGGATGGAACGCTAAGTCAACCTTGAGCCTGGTGAGAATCAAACTTCCAAATTGCAGTCAGCCAGCAGTCAGCAGAAGAAGCCTGCAGTACTGCACTCTAACCACTGTGCCATCATGGTTCACAAAGTTTCTGTAATATTTCCAATTCTGTTGTAAAAAAATCCTGGAAAGAAATATCAACTCATTATTCAGAAGAAGTTCTGATTCTAGAAGCCTTCTGGGTAGTTTTGCTTAGAATGATGGGTCTTTCTGGACAAGTCATAAGATAAATGACCTCACAAATGGCATCACTATGCTTTGTAGTGGACCCTCCAGTTATTATCTATTTCACAGTGCAAAGGTGAGTAGAATGAAGCTCTAAATATGTCTAAAAAGCAAAGCAACCTGTGAATTATGTCCTCTATTAGATAGCTTGAACTTCTGAGTTTTTTGTCCTTGAGGGTGAAAGCAAGATATAAAGCAGAGGGGACCCTGAGAATATTCACCTTTGAATCACATAAAGGAGAGAAGAAAAAAGTGAACAATCCCCCAAAAAGGAGTTCACCCTTTCCAATTCACTTTTACTGTCCTTTGTGGTGAAGAGAATAAAAGTACGAAAACAAAATAATGTCTCGAATGGCACTCTTAAAAACAAATATTTCTTGGATAGTGTAACCAGAGACCATATATTTAGAGTGGCTAAAGTGTGTATAGTCAAGGCTATAGTTTTCCCAGTTGATTGCATGGCTGTGAAAGTTGGACCATAAGGAAGGCTATGCACCAAGGAACTGAGGCCTTTGAACTCTGGTGCTGGAGAAGACTCCTGTGAGTCCCTTGGACTGCAAGGTGATCAAACCAGTCAGTCCTAGAGGAGATCCACCCTGACTGCTCTTTAGAAGGCCAGATCCTGAAGATGAAACTCAAACACTTTGGCCACCTAATGAGAAGGAAGAACTCCCTGGAGAAGAGCCTAATGCTGGGAAAGATTAAGGACAATAGAAGAAGGGGATGACAGGGATGAGGTGGCTGGATGGAGCACTGAAGCAGTAGGTGTGAGCTAAAATGGATTCCAGAAGATGGTAGAGGACAGGAAGCCTGGAGGAATATTGTCCATGGGGTCACAATGGGTCAGACATCACTTTGCAACTAACAACAAAATATTTGTCTTGCTTGTATTGTGCTCGCTTGTTCACACCCAACTTTTTAAAACCGGCATTTCAGGTGGTTCTGCTTTGCTGTGCTTCTCAGAAATTCACACACTGATTATAGTTTAATAGCGACTTGTCCAATAGAGTTATTTGTCTGAATGAAAATTCATAATGGCTTTATACCCACAATATACCATCAGAATGGTTTGGTACAGCTTTATAAATCAATAGTGTTAGAATCAATAGGTTAGTTAGCTTTATCCTCCAAGCTATTTTTTTTCCAGTCTCACTACTGAATACTCAAGTTTATCGAGAAAGATTTAGAATTGGTTCTGAAATATCCAGCTTTATGTTATGTTAATTATATCTGAAAACAAACCGACAATTTTTCTTGGGAGAAAGTTGCTGCTGAAACTTAGCACTCGACATCAAAAATTGCTTACTGGGGTAACTTCTCACACAATGCTCTCATTGCAGATGAAAAGGAATAAATCTGCCATGTAACTAATGTTATCACTTTCTTTCCTAAAAGTTCTTACCACACTAATGGATTGAGGTCACTGGTTTTCATTTACCTTTCAACTGACTCCATATTACATGGAATTAATCTTCACAGTAGAATTATGCCTTCACGGAAAGCAAGTTCAGAGATGAGGAAGCCTTTGAAGGAGTCAAAGGTGTACAGTAACTTGTCCGTTTCACAGATCTAAGAGTGGTTTTTCAATTCTTTAATTTCAACACGAACCAAATCAACTTGTCATCTTTTGGACATTGATATATACTCATGTCCAGCTGTGATTCAGTTGCAAGTCAGGCTGGGCCTTCCATTTAATGTGAGGAATGGAGTTGATCTAAAGAATACTTGAAGAGGCAGCAGTAAAAACATTATGAGAATATATAGAATTTTTCTTCATTTTTCTTCATTTTTTTTCCTGTGTGCCTTTTTCTCTATTTCTGTCTCACTGTCTGTTTCTTTCCCTGTATTTCTCTCTGCCTCCCTCTTGTTTCCCAGCTAACCTTTCTATCTATCATCTATCTATCTTTCTATCTATCTATCTATCTATCTATCTATCTATCTATCTATCTATCTATCTATCTATCTA
>BLBF01013804.1:0-12262 GCA_015471245.1 Laticauda colubrina
TAATTATCTTATCATCTTTTGTAATTAAGCAGTTATCTCCCTTAAATGTAACTACATATCCTAGTTTAATCAAAATTCTAACTGAAATTAAATTAAACTTAAGTTGTGGTACATATAACATTTTTACATTCTCTTTTATAAAAGAACAATATGCTATACCTTCACCTTTAGCTTTCAGTTTCCAGGCATTGGCTAACGATATCTGCTGTGTACTCTGGGACATTTTAATAAAATTTTTGTTATCATTTGTTATACAATGGGATGCCCCACTGTCAACCACCCATAAATTATTTTTTAACAGCTCCGTTAGTATACATGGCTAACTCTAAATGTTTATTTAGTCTTTGATGATTTTTAGTATTCTGGCCAGTGTTCTGGCGCTTTGCCTTTTTACAAAATCTTGCCAAATGTCCTCTTCCTCCACAATTAAAGCACTTTTTAATTGCGTATGCAGTAGGAGATTCATTATCTTCTTTTTGAGGTTGCTCCCTCCTTAATTCATCTCTTTCATGCCTTCTTCTGGCCTCTTCAATCAATCTGCCAGTTATATCAGTTAAAGTTAAATTTTCCTTTGGCAAAATTTCAAGTGAAGTTACGTAGTTATCATAACTTTCATCAAGGGAAGATAGAATTATATAAACTTGATGTTGTTCAGAGAATATAAGCTCTTTCTCGTGTAATTTTTGGAAAATGCTTTGCATAGTTTTTAAATGACTCTGCATATCACCATTTGTTTGGAGATGTGTCCTGAAAAGCTTCCGTGTTAGATTTATGTGAGCACCAATATTATCTCGGACATAAATCCTCTTCAGCTTCTGCCAACAACCAAAAGCCGTTTTCTCTCCGTGGATATAAACAAGCTGTTGATCAGTTAAGGTTAGCCCAATTATGCAAATGGCTTGTTGATTTTTATGCATAAATTCTTCTATCTTTAGTCTGTCTTCCTCATCCTCTGGATCCCATTCTTCTACGTTTGGTGGATTTTCAATTATGTTCCACAGACCTTCACTTCGTAGAAGTAGACTACATTTTGTAGACCATGATACATAGTTTGTTCCATCCAGCTTGGATATAAGGGACAAACTTTGTAGATTGACTTGTGCCATGTTTTCTTATATGGATATAAAACTATAATTAATAAAACACAGCTCTCTGTTTACTGTAATGTATAACAACACAAACTCTCACTTTTTACATAAATCTGTTTTATCCTAGTTAAACTGACTTTGCAGCCTCTGGGCCCATAACCAGTGTTAAGCCTGGGTTCCCCAACCAGGGTTAGGGAGACAAGCTAAACAGAATGTGCAGCGTTAGTCAGATAGGCACACAGATAAATGAGTGAGCTAAGCTTGTATGTTTATTAACATACAGTAAAAATAACAAATACGCTTGTGCTATCAAGAATATAGTTTATTCCATTATAAGTTCATGGCATAGTCAAATAACAATCCAATAGTCATGTATCAAGTAGTCAGTCCATTCAGGGATATTCAGTTAGCAAAGTCCATGTAGAATATCCTATGTCAGTTCACTTACAAATCAGTCCTTTGTTGTCTCTCCCGTTCGAGCAATGCAGTCTTGATTCCAAGCAGTGATCAGGGATCATCAAAGCCAGAGTGAGCAAGCTGTAGTCTTGCTACTTTTAAAGTGTTTTCATAACCACTCCCTTAATTACTATCCCACAGTTAAAGCTGCAGACACTTTAACATACACAACTATGAATCATAGTTATTATTTCACCTAAACCAGTTAGGGTAAACAATGTTATCCCTAACACTCAGGATGGCTGCTATTTTTTTGTCTGTTTTGAAGGCAGTCTTGATGTGATGCCTGTGTAGTATCTTACTGATTTTATCTGTGGTACCTCTTATGTAGGGCAGGACAGCTTTTCCATAGATCTGTTGATCTTCTAGGTCTCTGTTATGTCTTGGTGTGTTTTTGTGGATCAAGTTGGTGATTTTGTTTTTGTGGAAGCCATTGGCTGTCAATACTTCAGTCAGGGTGCATAGTTCAGTCTTTATATGTGCCTTATCTGCCAGGCGTTTGGTTCTGGTAATTAGTATTTTCTCAATGGAATTTATCTGTGCTGGGTGGTGGTGGGACTGGGCGTTGAGGTAGCGGTTGGTGTTTGTTTTCTTTTGGTATATGGTGTGTCCCAGTGTGCCATCTGTTCTTTTGTAGATTAGGACATCTAGGAATGGTAGTTGTTTGTTTATTTCCATTTCTTTGGTGAACTTGATTTTGGGGTGTGTGTTGTTTAGGTGTGTTAGGAAATTGTTTAGGTTTTCTTTTCCATGGGGCCAAATCACAAATGTGTCATCGATGTATCTTAGCCATAGTTTGGGTTTGTGGGTGGCATTAGCCAGGGCTCTGGATTCGAATTCTTCCATGAAAAGGTTTATATATGTATATATGTATATATATGTTTTTTTTGTTTTTTTTAAATTTTTCGTGGGTACTTACATGTGTGCTGTTCAGCTTCCTTCGGGTATTATCCCACGTAATTGTAGTGCTTTTAAAGTTGTAGCAACGTTTCAGCAGAATCTCATCTGTCATCATCAGGCTTCTGTATTGAGTTCTTACGATACGAACTCAATACAGAAGCCTGATGATGGCAGATGAGATTCTGCTGAAACGTTGCTACAACTTTAAAAGCACTACAATGATGTGGGATAATACCCGAAGGAAGCTGAACTGCATTCATGTAAGTACCCGCGAAAACTTTTATATATGTATGTGTATATATATATATATATATATATATATATATATATATATATAACCTTCTCTCTGTTTTCTTTGCATTTTTTTTAACAAAGAAGAGACTTTTATAAGTTTTCATACTTGTCCTATACCCCCCCTTTTTTTCCATTTTTTACCTTCTCTCTTTTTTCTTTGTTTTTTTTTTTAACAAAGAAGAGACTTTTATAAGTTTTTATACTTGACCCATACCCTTTTTTTTAGCATTTTTCACATTGTACAAATCAAAAAAAGGGGGGGGGGGAGAAAGGAATCTAGCAATGGGAAACATAAAATGCAATATATACTATGTATTATTATTTTCTGTAACAATTGTAGTACTTACAACACAAGCAACTGCGTTCCTGGAACCAAAGCTTATCCCAGAGAAAGAAAATATATGGGAATATTTTGCAAGAGAAATACTCAACACCACTAACTTTTGCCTAGCAGGAGGGAAATCAGTCAAGGATATCTTAACCACATGCCTAATGGGAGTAGCAATTAGGCCACATAACATTATTAACTACACCACATTTAGAAACCTTCCTGACTCCTACGAAAGCATTTTTGGCTGGGGCCACTACAAAAACCAAGAACCACACCATGTATGCCCTACACATTGCTGCAGTAACCACCTCTGAGAGGTGCTTTAATGTCACTGGGTGCAGCTCACCTAGGGTCACAGAATGCACCAGTCTTAGCAACACAGACCTAAAATGCAACTACACAGAGACCATATCATTTTCATATAGTTACCTGAAGCTCCCACTAGGATGGTTTTTCCTTTGTGGCTTAAAAGCCTACTCATACCTTCCTGCAAATGCCACAAATGGCCCCTGCACCTTAGGAAGGTTAACCATGCTTATGCCATCCTTACAGAGATGACACAGGAGAGCCTTCCAAACCCTACACTCAGACTGTGACTTCAAAGTCTCCCTTCCCACCAAAACAGAATATATCTCATTGGCAATATCCCTGGTAGGGGTATCTGGATTGGCAGTGCAAAATTCTCAAAATTTGAATAGACCAGCATGTACCCTGGCAAAAAGCTTGAATTTGACCTCCCATGCCCTTAACAGAGAACTGAGGAAGGTCAGAGAAGCCACTCTGGAGAATAGGGCAGCAATAGACTTCCTTCTCTTGAAACATAACTATGGCTGTGAAACATTCAAAGGGATGTGTTGCTTCAATCTGAACGAAACCTCAGAACTCGTAGGGAGGGACATCCCCCACCTGAAAGAGCTAGCTCAAAATATTGGCCAGGAGCAACCATTCCTGGACTTTTCATGGCTCTTCTCATGGATGCCGGATTTCCATTGGCTCAAAATCCTCATAACAACCACAGTCACCATTTGTGTTTTTGGAGCACTCATGTGTTGTCTCTGTCGGTGCATACAACCCTGCCTCAGCTGCCTAAAGGCCTGTATTCCCTCTAAAAGAAGAAAATTAAAAAGAGGGCAGGCAGCCATGATGATGATCCAGATTGATCATGAATACCAAGTATACCCAGACATTCAATTAGAAACCACCTCTTAGAGAAAAAAAAAATGAGGCATTGTGGAAAGGGAACTTCACGAGGACAGTGGTGTCACCCAAGCAGGAAAAGCCCAAAGGGAACATCAGGCCAGCCATAAAACAAACTTGCATAGGAGAAGAAATCAAATAAAAGGAATTGAAAGAAGCCCCCTAGACAAAAGCCAAGTAATTAAGAAAGCTAGGGAAACAAGGAAAAGAAAACCCTTACAAACACAGGACATGCCAAATCAGCAAGACAAACAGACAAAAGATACAAAATAAATTACAAAGGAAACAAACAGAAGATTGACGAAAATACAAATAGAAAAACCATTATAAAACTAAAAGATATTAGGAAAAACCAACAATACAATCAAGCCTCCCCACACAGTTTATTTTTCGCACCTCGCTAAGTTTGCCTTCCAGTGAAAAATAAACTCTGACAGGATTTTAATATCTAAACATTAAACATTAAAATGAACATTCATACACAAAAGGAGGAGAAAGGTATAAAAACCAAGGACTTACCATTTGAAGTTAGCTAGCTAGACTCAGGAACGCAGCCGCGCTGTCTCTCGCCTTCCTGAAAATAAAAAGATCCAGCTTTCAAGTAGTTGTCCGTATCCTTGCTCTGGAGCTCTCCCAGTGGGAAAATTCGAATCTTCAGAGGAAGGCACTTTGACAGCCTTTCAACAGTTCCTCACCTGATTTTCCTGAAGGAGGAAGAACAGAGATAGCCAGGGTGAGAAAGTCATTCCTCTTTTGTTTTAGAAAGAAAACTTTGGTCACTTCCTGCAAAGAATTCTAAGTGCCTCCAATCTGTTACCTTTCTTTCTCTTTGTTTTGTTACTGGTACCGTATATCAACATTTCAACTTGACACATTTCCCAGTTGGGATCTTAGAGATCAATGTTCCCATGAGTGGAACTTTTTTAAAAAAGTTTTAACCTGAAAACTCCATCTTGATATTAATTGCTGCCCTTTTGAAAGAGATTGGCAAATGTTTCAAGGGAAATGTCCTTTGGCGAGGAGCCTGTTAACAGAAGAATATGACTCTCCAAGAGATAAGCATTAAAAAAAAAAAAGCAAGGCACGAGTGAACAAAGGCAAGGCATAGGATGAAGTAAGAGGGAGCTCCAGGTTTCTCTTCTGCTGCCCTACCACATGTACAAGGAAATTATGTTGGTACTGAGGGAAGTCACACACACCCTAGAATAATGAAATATTTTGAGAAATATTTTAAAAGGCAGAATATTATGTATTTCCCTGTAGGAAGTTAGCACCCACCCCTCTCCTAGAAAATTGAAATAGCTTAGGAAATATTAAAAAGGCAGAATATTTCCTCTAAAAAGAGTAGAAGAAGCAGAATCTCACCCCCACCTTTGTTAATGGGAGGCCATTAAGGCCTGGGCCAGAATACTTTACATAACAAGGAACTCCAGATAAAGCTATAGCAATTGCCAAAAGCCCTTTTAAGGGCATAAATCACCCAGCAAGGCAAGACCAAACCTGGAACTCAGGACAGCCTAGAGTTGCCCCTGGGAGTCTGACAACCAATTAGAATACAAGCTCCAATTCAAATCCCAACAGAGGCTATAAAACCCAGATTCAGCACCTCAGTTCTTTCTTCTTGATCTCTTCTCACCTTGAAGCATGTGATCATCCTTCTCTGGAGCTCCAGGCGATGTGGTCCTGTCTACCATTAAATCTTCCAAGCAGCCTCCATGTTTCCAGTGTCTTTTTCCCCACTTGGAACTGAACCCAGAAGGATATTTCTTTCAACATCCCTTAAGGAGAAACATGTTTTTAAAGACAGAAAGCAGCTTCCTGCCCCTAGCTGATACTTGATACCCATTAAGAAAGAGTGGGCCAGCCTACCTACAAGACAAAAGATCTTCAGCTCCAGGGTGATGTAATTAAGACATGAACCTCCAGGACAAAGTCATTAAGCCATAATAGGAATTGTCCAACATCTTTTCTGAACACAAGCCTCTTATTTCCACTTCTTTTTCATATCTCTATGAAATTACTGATGGGGGAGAAGTCATCTGCTGGCATAAAATTTGCTGTCATCAACCCCAGGTTAAATATATGAAGTAGTGGATGTATTCTCTCAATGTCTAGAGGCTGTCAGGTCTGGATGAGAAGGAAGAAATTTTGATTAAATCCCTCCAACTTTGAGTGGTCTTATGACCTGAATGATTCCAGAGAAATTCCACCTTTGATTCTGAACAGAGCTGCTGAATTCTCCTGCTCACCAATGGTCCATTGGGTTTGTCCTCATAGACGAAGGGTGTCAAACTAGCAGCCCATGGGCCGGATGCATCACACACAGTTCACAAACAGCCCAGCTCCACAAAGGCAAAAGACATTGTGATACATCACATGACATAATGTGTTACAATCAAGTTGGACACCCATGTCCTAGACGTATAGCTTCTGTTCTAAACTAGGAAGGCTTTAAGCAAAGTTAATGCCCGAATTACAATCTTTCATGGATCAAAATGGCCTGCTCACAGTCATTCACACTCTAATCACCTCCCACTTGAACTACTGACATACACTGTACATCTGGTTGCTGTTCAAGAAAATGCAGCTGGTGCAGAACCTGGGCAATTATGGGCATATTCAATATACTTATATTGAATATACCAGTTAGTTTCTGGTATAATTCAAGTACTAGTTGTCATCTTTAAGAGCCCATATAGCCCCAGACCTGGTTATCTGAGGAACCACATTCTCTATTTATATACTCCTCTGGTCTTACCAAAGAGGGTCAACTTCCTCCTGGACCAAACTCTACTTAACAGAGACTTGGAGACTTCCCCCCACTCATTTGAACTTGCTTCTAGTGAAAATTCAATCAGCCTCATCTCTCCTTGGCTTTCACAAAACTTTAAAAAATGACCTGTTCTGATTTGCAAAGGGGGGAGGAGAGTTCTTTAACTAGAAGGTAAAGCCCCTGTCACACTGCACCAACGGATGCAAAGAGAATGTAAAACGGACAAAAAAGCTTGCCATCCGTTGGTTAACACAATGTACTCACTGCCTCCGTTTTGCTTCCTCTCTATCCGTCCAGCATCCGTCTATTGACGTTTCATCCACTCAGAAAGTTTTGAGCTGCCCAAAACTTTTGCGCGGAAAATGTATCCAATCCGTCCGTTCTGCATCCGCTACGCATCCGTTACACACCCGTTACGCATTCGCTATATCCGCTAGGCATCTGCTGCACATCCGCGCAACTCGCATCCGTTCGGACGCAAGGAGGAAACGGAACGGACGCGGAACGGATGCAGAATGGATGCAGCATGGAAACAAAGCGTTTAAAATGGAAAAAACGTTCACAGAGGGGACCTATCTTGGATATTAAGGATATCTACAGGAAGCCTAGAGGATGCCTAGAGGATGCCTAGAGGATGCAAAGGGAGACCTATACTGCCTATAAAAAGGGGGAGCAACACATCTGGATCTCACTTTCAGAACAGCAGCCCTGCAGTGCAGACCTCTGCAGCCTTCATCTAACTCTTCCTCTTCCACAGCATCCAGTCATGTCCACCGTAACACGTAACACCATAACACACAGTCATGTCAACCGTAACACAGTCGTTTTGGCAGCCACCATCCTTCTGCAACAGTGCGAAGCCATCTACAGGCTCTGTGAACTCTACTACAGGAAGCAAAAGGGGTGGCCAAGTAGCGTCTGGGTACGAAGATGGTTCACCAGAAGAGCAGAGGATGGACTGTACAACAAGCTGATGGTGGAGCTCAGGAACGAAGACACTCGGGCATTCCAGAATTTCATGAGGATGCCTCCAGCCATGTTTGACAAAGTTGTGCAGCGGCTGACACCCAGGTTGACCAAGGCAAACACCAACTTCCGGTCCAGCCTGGAACCTGGGCTCAAGGTGGCACTCACTCTGCGCCACCTGGCCTCAGGGGCCACCTACAGGAGCATGCAGTACGGCTGGAGGGCACCACCCAACACCATCAGCATTGTGATCAGAGAAGTGGTGCAGGCCATCATCGAATAATACCTGGAGGAGCTCCACCAGTGCCCCTCCACTGAAGAAGGATGGAAGAAAGTTGCAGAGCAGTGGTATCAGAGGTGGAACTTCCCCCACACCGTTGGAGCCATCGATGGCAAGCATGTGGCCTGCAAAGCTCCAGCCAAGTCGGGGTCCACTTATCACAACTACAAGGGCTTCTTCAGCATCATCCTCTTCGACATGGTCGATGCTGACTACAAGTTCATGTACATCAATGCTTCAGGCAGCGGCTCATCTTCAGATGCCCAGGTATACAATGCCAGTCACCTCAAGGAGGAGCTGGAATGCAACCTCATTGTGGGCTTCCCAGATCCAGAACCCCTGCCCAACGACACACAAGATGTGCCCTACTTCATCACGGGGGATGACGCCTTCTCCCTCACAACCTACCTCATGAAGCCCTACACTTCCAGACTCCTCACCCGTGAAGAGGGGATCTTTAACTACAGGCTGTCCAGGGCAAGGTGGGTGGTGGAGAATGCCTTTGGCATCTTGGCCAACAGGTTCCAGGTACTTCTCACCACCATGCAGCATCGCCCAGAGACCGTGAGGAGGATCATGGAAGCTTGCTGCATCCTGCACTATCTCATGCGCACCTGCTACCCAGTCTTGCAGAACAGGCTCGTGGACCTCCAGAAAGGCAATGGGGACATGGAGCCTGGGGAATGGAGGCAAGGGCAATACCTGATAGACACTCAGGATGTGCAAGGCCCCAACAGAGCCTCACATGAAGGGAAGAAGCAGCGCAACCTCCTGAAACACTGGTGCAACTCCCCAGCTGGAGCGGTGAAGTGGCAAGACAGGATGATAGATGCTTAATGGATGCTTCCTTCAGTCTGTCTCATCACACTGATGAGATTGGGCCATGTATGTTGAGTGGCCCTACAATGAACAGGGCATTTAATGAAGAGTTGTGTTTATGTTGACATGTGTGGATGATTGATTATATTGTTATTGATAATAAAGGGCCATAGGTGTGGCACCTGGGAGGGTGGACCTTACAGTCCCACTATGCTTGCACTGGAAGTTTATCTATCCCACAGCTATTACCCATCCCAAAGGTAGACCTGCCCATCCCACAGGTATCCCTGCCCATCCCACAGCTATCTTAACCCATCCCACAAGCATGCAAAGGCTTAAACCATTTCTAAAAGTTTCCAGCAAGACTTTCTTAAAAAAAAGAAATGAAGCAAGTGTGTGAATCAAAACTAGACTTTATTAACAACAAGCTATAAGACAAAAATGAGTCTCTGGCACACCTCTTGGTCGCTCAGTCTCAGGGTGAAGGGTGCAGGTGCTGTGGAGGTGGCTGGTGCTGGAGTGCTTGTCATCAGCTCCTCCAGAAGCAGAAGCAGCAGAAGCCCCAGCCCCAGAAGAGCGAGCCCGTGCTGCAGAAGCCCCAGCAGAAGCAGAGTGAGGGCCAGGGGGTGGGATGGTAACCCTGTCCCTCTTGCAAGGGCTGGCAGCAGATGGCTGAGGCTTGCTGTGCTTCAGCATGGTTGTGGGGTTGCTGGCTGGCAAGGAGGCTGGCAGGAACCAAGGCTGGCGGGAAGGCTGGCAGAGAGGCAGGCACCAAGGCTGGCAGGAAGGCTGGTAGGAAGGCACCAAGGCTGGCAGGCAGGCTGGCAGGCAGGCTGGCAGGCAGGCAGGCACCAAGGCTGGCAGGCAGGCATGAACCAAGGCTGGCAGGCAGGCAGGCACCAAGGCTGGCAGGCAGACTGGCTGGGAGCAAGGCTGGCAGGCAGGCAGACAGCAAGGCTGACAGGGAGGCTGGCAGGCAGGCAGACAGCAAGGCTGGCAGGGAGGCTGGCAGCAAGGCTGGCAGCAAGGCTTGCAGGCAGACATGCAGGCAGACATGCAGGCAGGACTGGCAAGGCAGTCAATGTGTCTGGAAGCAGGTCTTTCCTCTGAATGGTGACCTGCTTCCGAGCTGCTTCCGTTATATCTGTGGGGCTTCCGCAATGCATCCTCCCCGCATGCGCAATTAACGCTCGGCATCCACTAGGATTCTGCTGTGCATCCGCTAGGCTTCCACTCTGCATCCGCTTCATCCGCTGTGCGTCCGCTCTGCATCCGCTTCATCCGTTCTGCGTCCGCTTTGCTAAGGTCACCCGGAAGCCTGGCGGATGTGCCATCCGCTCCCATCTGCTTCCATCCGCTGGGCTTCCGTTCCGCATCCGCTTTCCATCCGCCCTGCGTCCTCCCCCCGTCCATGTTATCCACTCTGGTTATGCAAATTTTTGCCCCTTTTGAGAGCGGATAACAACGGATGGAACATTTTGCTCGTCTGTTGTGTCCGTTTTGCATCCGTTGGGCAGTGTGACAGGGCCTTTAGTTGCTGGTTTGTTATATTTATGTTTCTTGTATTCTTTGCATTTTCATTTCTTATTTTTTTATTATTATGCCTAGATATGTGTGGACCTTCTTCTATTTTATATTATACACCTTTATAATTATATATCTCTGCCTTTATCATTTAAAGCCTTCAGGAATGAGAAGCATACAAGCAATGTAAGCCAGCGACTAAGAATTTTCATTGTATCATGGTTTTGTGCTATTGCACTTATATTCACTGCAGTTAGCAGGCTTCGTTTTTGCATTATTATTATTTTTACTTGAAAATGATGAATTTTGCTGGATGCACACAGGGATTAGTCTGGAAATAATGCTTACATTATTTTAATAATCTGGGAGCTGGGATGAGACTTGAAGTCTGCAGAAAATGAGAAGACATAATATCTGAATTTTCTTTGATTTAAAACTTTACTTCAGCTGAACTCCTCTCTTTTCCAGCAATATAGTATGGTCTGGATGAGGTTTTGTTTCATACTTTAAAAAAAAGCAGAAAGGTTATTGAATAAAAGATTATGGGGTTTTTTTGATCATTGATACCTGGTCCATGTGCATTTTGCTCCTTTCCTTATCATCTTTGTTAATTTTAAGTCAATTTTAATGTCAGTATTTATAATTTTAATATTTCAATGTTTTGTCTCCTTGCTTTCACTTGGATGTAAGCTGCCTAGGGTTGCCTCTTGCTGAGATGGGCAGCATAATATTTTAATAAATAAAAAATTAATTCAACAAGTACTGTATAGGTGCCATGATAATACATACAATCTGCATCAGGAAGCTTCTGAAAACTTGAAGAAAACAAAATATTTCCTCTAAGATTTCCTTCCTCTTTAAGTTCCTCTACATAACTTCTGGGAAGATGAATTCCAAGAAACAATGAGATTTCTGACAAATATACTGAAGAAAGTGGCTAAACATCATTAAACCATTACTTACTCTAAAACAGGACTGTCAAACTCCCAGCCCATGGGCCAGGTGCATTAAGCGTTGGCCACACCCATGGCCAGTTTAGTGAATGGGGGGAAAGTCCCAATACATCAGGCAATGCTGCTGTGACAACGTGAGTCTGATACCCCGGATCAAAAAGATCCCTGTCTCCTAATATGCTTCAGGAAAGTTACAGAAGGCATTCCTGATCCAATACTAACATAGACATTTGTGATGCCTGTATAATATCTTACTGATTTTGCCTATAGTACCTCTTATGTAGGGCAGGATAGCTGTTCCATTTACTCGGAGCCAAGCCGCACTAAAAGCCTCCAATACAGGAAACACAATGTTGCCAGCCAATGAAGACAAAAAAAGCTACAAAACAGACAGAAGAGATTAGAAACACCAATCAAGCAGAACACAGCAAATTCCAAGATCAATAAACACAGACCAAGACTCCCAACCAATCAGGATGAAGAAAAAAAATCATTCTGGCACAGCAGTAGGCTAGCCCCAAATTTAAAACTGAAACAACCGTAAAAGTCTGACTCATAGACGAACACAATACAGAAGCCTGATGATGGCAGATGAAATTCTGCTGAAACGTTGCTACAACTTTAAACACACAACTATAACTATAATGACGTGGGAAAATACCTAAACAAAGCTGAATACCA
>BLBF01013805.1:25766-35903 GCA_015471245.1 Laticauda colubrina
TATTATTTCACCTAAACCAGTTAGGGTGAACAATGTTATCCCTAACAAGTATCTTCTAATTCTATGATGTTCTGAAATATTTCCTTCATAGGAGGAGAAAATACCTCAAGACTGTTGCCATTCCAAAATCATTATTATGCATTGAATCCATGCATTCCATTTCCTGAATTTGCACATGTTTAATTGGACATCTTATATACAATGTGGTATTTGTGATTAGAATGATTCATAAAATTGAATTAAACTTGATTAAACTCTTTTGTTACATTAAAGCCCCTGTCACACAGCACCAACGGATGGAAAGAGGATGTAAAATGGAGAGAAACACTTGCCATCCGTTGGTAAATGTGATGCATCCGTTCTGTACTCACTGCGTCAATTTTTCATCCTCTCTATCCGTTCAGCATCCGTCGACTGACATTTCATCTGCTGAAAAAGTTTTGAGCTGCACAAAACTTTTTGAGCAGAAAATGTATCCATGCGTCCATTCTGCATCCACAACGCATATGGGGAACATCCGTTCTACATCCGTCGTCATCCGTTACGCATCCGCTATATCCGCTAGGCATCTGCTGCGCATCCGTGCAACTCGCCTCTGCTCCAGCGGAAAACGGACACAGGAAGGAAGCAAAACGGACGCAGAATGAACACGCAGCATTAGTAGCATGGACGGAGAAAGGATGAAAGCGGATGCAGCTCTCATACAAAGCATTAAAACGGAAAAAAGTTTGCAGAAGGGACGTATCTCAGATATTTAGGATGTCTGCAGGATGCCTAGAGGATGCAAAAGGACACTGAGCGGAAAACCTATATTTCCTACAAAAGGGGGAGGAACTCACCTGGATCTCACTTTCAGTCCAGCAGCCCTGTGGTGCAGACCTCTTCAGCCTTGCTCATGCTCTTGCTCTTCCAAAGCATCCAGTCATCTCCACCATGGATCATCACAAACTCCTTTTGGTAGCCACCATCATTCTACAACAGTGCGAAGCCATCTACAGGCTCTTTCACCTGTTCTACGGGAAGAATAGGAAGCATCCAAGAAGTATCTGGGTCTGAAGATGGATCGCCAGAAGAGCCGAGTATGGACTGTATAACAAGCTGATGGTGGAGCTGAGGAACGAAGACCCTGGTGCATTCCAGAACTTCATGTGGATGCCACCAGCCATGTTTGACGAAGTTGTGGAGAGGCTGAGACCCAGGTTGACCAAGCAGAGCACCAACTTCTGGCCCAGCCTGGACAATGGGCTCAAGGTGGCACTGACTCTGCGCCACCTGGCCTCCGGGACCACCTACAGGAACATGCAGTACGCCTAGAGGGTGCCACACAACACCATCAGCATTGTGGTCAGAGAAGTGGTGCAGGCCATCATCAAAGAATACCTGGAGGAGCTCCTCCAGTGCCCCTCCACTAAAGAAGGATGGAAGAAAGTTGCAGAGCAGTGATATCAGAAGTGAAACTTCCCCCACACCGTTGGAGCCATAGATGGGAAGCACGTGGCCTGCAAAGCTCCAGCCAACTCAGGGTCCATTTATTTCAACTCCAAGGGCTTCTTCAGCATGATCCTCTTTGCCATGGTCGATGCTGACTACAAGTTCATGGACATCGATGCTTCATGCAAGGGCTCAACTTCAGATGCCCAGGTATACAACGCCAGTCACATCAAGGAGGGGCTGGAATGCAACCTCATCATCGGCTTCCCAGATCCAGATCCCCTGCCCAATGACACACAAGATGTGCCCTACTTCAAAGTGGGGGATGAAGCCTTCTCCCTCAGAACCTACCTCATGAAGCCCTACACCTCCAGATGCCTCACCCATGAAGTGAGGATCTTCAACTACAGGCTGTCCAGGGCAAGGCAGGTGGTGGAGAATTCCTTTGGCATCCTCGCCAACAGGTTCCAGGTACTTCTCACCACCATGCAGCATCGCCCAGAGACCGTGAGGAGGATCGTGGAAGCTTTCTGCATCCTGCACAATCTCATGCGCACCCGCTACCCAGTCTTGCAGAACAGACTTGTGGACCATCAATAAGGCAATGGGGACATGGAGCCTGGGGAATGGAGGAAAGGGCGAAACCTGATAGATACTGTGCATGTGCAAGGCCCCAACAGAGCTTCACACGAAGGGAAGAACCAGCGCAACCTCCTGAAATACTGGTGCAACTCCCCAGCTGGAGCGGGGGAGTGGTAAGACAGGATGATAGATGCTTAATGGATGCTTCCTTCAGCCTGTCTCATCACACGGATGAGATTGGGCAATGTATGTTGAGTGGGCCTACAATGAACAGGGCATTTAATAAAGAGTTGTGTTTGTGTTGAAATGTGTGGATCAATGATTACATTGTTATTGATAATAAAGGGCCATAGATGTGGCACCTGGGAGGGTGGACCATACAGTCCCACTATGCTTGCACTAGAGGTTTATCTATCCCACATCTATTAACCATCCCAAAGGTATCCCTGCCCATCCCACTGCTATCTTAACCCATCCCAAAGCTATTACCCATCCAACAGGTATCCCTGCCCATCCTACAGGTATCCCTGACCAACCCACTGCTATCCTTACCCATCCCAGAAGCATGCAAAGGCTTAAACCATTTCTAAAAGTTTCCACCAAGACTTTATTGACTAAAAGAACTGAAGCAAGTGCATGAAGCAAAGATAATCTTTATTAATAACAAATTGTAAAAGAAAATGACCCAAGTGTCCCAAGCAAAGATAAAGTCAACAGGTAGCAACCCAGCTTCTGGCACTCTTCTCAATCACTCTGAGGCATGCCCATAGTCTCAGGGGTGAAGAGTCCAAGTGCTGTGGAGGTGGCTGTTGCTGGAGTGCTGGTCTGAGGCACCATTGTGGTGTCTGGCCCTTAGAGGACAACGGAATGGTGTGTGGAGGAAGCTCTCAGAGAGCTGGTTCAGTCCTGTGATGTTGATAGCCCCTTCCTGCAGGACATGGGGTGTCAGTCCCAAGACTGATGACAGATGTTCTGAGGCCAGGCTTGACTGTGTTGTGGAGGAAGGAGGAGTGTAATGGGGATGTCTGATCTGCAGGTGAGCAAGGTTAGGCGTGGGTGGCATCTGTGGTGTCGGTGGCATCTGTGGCATGGGTGGCATCTGTGGCGTTGGTGGCATCTGTGGCGTTGGTGGCATCTGTGGCATCAATGGCATCGGTGGCGCTGGTGGCGTACGATGAACCTGTGCCTGGACTGGGAAGGGCTGCCTGTGCTGTTGGAACTCCTGGTAGCCATAGCCTTGATAGGTGAGGGCCTGTGGAAAGCCTTGGAAGGGCTGTGATATCACCTGGGGTGGAGGAGCAGATCTGGACTGGGTCGGAGGAGGTTCATCTGGGCCTGGAGGGTTGTGAAGAAGACCGGTGATCCTGTCCTTGATCATCTGGTACTGTGATTCGGACATGTCCATGAGGGTCTGGTTGACGTAGGTGAGGAAGGGCTTGCGGTTTGGAGATGGTATGTCAGTGTGTACCAGCTGAGAGAGGAGATTTACGCTGCTTTTGATGGTGTCCCTGATCTTCAGCAGGACAGTGTGGCTCTGCCCTTCTGGTCTGGCTCTCTGCCTGCTTTCTGTGGAGGTGGAGCTGGGGGTGGATGTGGGTTGGTCTCTGGTGGAAGTGCCCTCTCCTTGCTCCCACTGCATCAGGGGGTCCTCCACATGCTCCGCCAGGGGGAGTGCAGCTGTCGGGAGGGTTCTCCATCATGAGACGCTCCATAGATACCTGCCGGGACACAGGAGCTGACTCTTGGCCAGAAGAAGACTGGCTCTCTGTGGGCTGACTGAGAGAGTGGGTAGACAGAGGGCTGCTCCTCGGTGGTGGATCTCACCTTCCAAGAAGCTGCACTTGGCCATCATGTCGGTCTCCCGGTCCGTCAGCTTGACCATGGCCTGGCCAGATTTCTTGAGGTGCAGCTTCCCGTACCAGGTGTGCATGTGCTTCCACCAGCCGAGAAGGACCTCCAAAGTGTAGGCCAGGCTTTCCGCCTTCTCTCTCCAAGCAGCCTGCTTTTTTTTGGTGTCTCGATAGAGCCTGTGTCCCTTCCGCAATAGATACTCGTTCTCCCTCAGCCACTCCAGCACCTCATCCTCATGTTCCTCTTCGATGGAGTATTGCCTCCTCTCCCATTCTCGTGTATGCCTGTTCCTCCCTCTGGCAGGGCCATCTGGGCCCTCATCAGAGGGGCTTCAAGGTTCTAGCGGCTGCTCCACCACACCAGCAGTAGCAGCAACAACAACAGTAGCAGCAAAAAGCAGCAGCACCAGCAGGACCAGCAGCACCGGCAGCACCAGCAGCACCAGGATCAGCAGCAGCAGAGTAAGCACCAGCAGCACCAGCAGGACCAGCAGGAGCAGGATCAGCAGCAGCAGAGTAAGTATCAGCAGGACCAGCAGGACCAGTAGCACCAGGAGGACCAGCAGGACCAGGAGCACCAGCAGCACCAGCAGAAGCAGGAGCACCAGGAGCACCAGGAGCACCAGGAGCACCAGGAGCACCAGCAGGACCAGCAGGACCAGGAGCGGCACCAGCAGAATAAGCACCAGCAGAAGCACCAGCACCAGGAGAAGCATCAACAGAAACACCAGCACCAGGAGCAGCACCAGGAGAAGCACCAGCACCAGAAGAGTCAGCTGAAGCAGCAGAAGCCCCAGCAGAAGCAGAGTCAGGGCCAGTGGGTGGGATGGTGGCCCTGTCCTTTTTGCCAGGGCTGGAAAAAGATGACACAGGCTTCCTCTTCTTCCCCATGGTTGTTGGCTGGAGATGTGTCTGGCAGTAGGTCTTTCCTCTGAATGGTGACCTGCTTGCGAGCAGCTTCCCTTTATCATCGCGGGCCTGATGCAATGCATCCTCCCCGCATGCGCAGTGAATACTTTGCATCCGCTAGGCATCTGCTAGGCATCCGCTAGGCTTCCGTGATGCATCCTTTTCATCCACTAGGCATCCGCTCTGCATCCGTTCCTTCCGTTGTTCGTCCGCTTCGCTGTGCTCCCTCGGAAGCCCCATGGATGTGCCATCCGCTTCCATCTGCTTCTATCTGCTAGGCTTCCATGGAGCATCCACTTAACATCCTGGCTACATCCTCCCTCCCTCCGTTCCTTTCCGTTGTTGTCCGCTCTGCTTATGCAAATCCGGGGCACTTTTATAGCGGATAACAATGGATGGAACATTTTCTCGTCCGCTGTTTCCTTTTTACATACGTTTTGCATCTGTCGGCCTATGTGAGAAGCCCTTTAGATACACTAAGAAAATGAAAAGGATAATGATTTTCAATGATGAGGATACATCTCTTGAATCGGACTATATTTCTTAAAACGATAAGAGCTTAGCAATTTGGTCACATATTCTAAGTAAAGTGTTACCAAGGAGCTGACCCATTTTAAGTATACTTTTAACTGTTTGAGTCTAGGAATATTACCTTGATGGTATTATTGTGGAAAAGCTTGGGCAAATGGGACAATTAAACACATGCACATTGTTCTCTTCTAACACACTCTACTGTGTTATTTTATTTTATTTATTTTTTATTTATAAAACATACAAAACATACAAAAAACATACAAAACAATACAAAACGATTGCCAAAAATAAGCACAAAACTTGACTATTTGGCAAACGATAACGAATAACTTTACAATAAAAACAAAAGGGTCCAACATGATGCTTGTGGAATAAGGGTTAGGGAAAGAGAAAGAAAGGAAGAGAGAGAAAGAGAAGAATAGAAGGGGAGGAGATGATAAAAACCTCCCGATATTAGTCTCGCCAAATCAACTCAACATACCTATATACCTAGACATATACATGCATATACATATTTATGCTGGTAAATTACAGTGATGTATTCACATGATAAATGTTACCTTTGTCATATAAAAATTACATTGAATGAGAGAAAGAAGAAGAGAAAAAACCAAAAACAATCATCTGTAAAACATAAAATTCTACTTGTTCGTTCAAGACATAATATTATAGTGAAGCATGATTTGCCCAACATAACATGAATAATAAAACAACAGAGAAGGAATGAATCCCAGTTAAATCAGAGGAACACAGTATACTGCAGGTGCATCCGCATGTACAGGATCTCAAAAAGAGATAAACATAATAGATACAACAATGAATAAAGAATGAATCGTTAAATATTTTTAAAGAAAATATCACTGATACTGTGAGATCAACATTTTCTTTAATACTTTTTTAAATGAATAAATAGACTTGGTATTACGTAACTCAAGTAGAAGTTTGTTCCAAATATCTGGGCCAGTGTATCATATGGATTTGTGTGCTAAGAATGTTTTGGGGTTATTCAAATGTACATCCATTGCATTCCTTGTTGGATAGGAATGGATTTCTGAGTTCAGCTGGAACATATCGATAAATGAAGGAGGTAATAAATCGGTATTAAAGCGGAACATCAAAAGTGCAGTTTGTAAAGTGTGGATGTCATTTACCTTTAAGGTCTTAAAAGAAAAAAAATAGGGGATCTGTGTGATCATTATAACCAGCATTTGCACATATACGAATAGCTTTCTTTTGCAATTTTAATGTAATATTGTTGGCAGATACCGAGTTTGCCCATATCATATTACAATAAGAAATATATGGTAGGATAAGTGCATTATAAAGCATGATCAAAATATCCAAAGATAAACAATGTTTGAGTTTACATAATATTCCAACATTACGAGCAATAGGAAATGAAATATATTTCACAGGATCATTCCAGCTAAGAGTTTCATTAATTGTAATTCCTAGAAATTTAGTGGATGTTGTCCTCTCAAGAGGAAAACCATCTATTTTCAGAATACATTCAGTATCACAGCCAATTGGTTTCCTTGGATGTTTAAAGTGTATATAATTCATTTTTTGTAAATTCAAAGATAATATATTACTTTTAAACCACTGTGACAAATTTGGTAATTCACTATTTAAGGATCTAATTAGACATTGAAAATCTAAATTTGAGAGAAATACATTAGTGTCATCAGCAAAAATAACATAGTGCAATAAACTTGATGCATTAGGTAAATCATTGACATATAATAAAAACAATAGTGGCCCAAGAATTGACCCTTGTGGTACGCCACATTTAATCGACAATATTTCCGAATTACAGAAATCAAAACATGTAAATTGCTTTCGATCATTTAAATAACTAGCAATTAGTTTCAGAGCAGTTCCTCTTATACCATAGAAATGTAGCTTTGATAGCAATATGGAATGGTTAAAAGTATCAAATGCCTTGCTTAAATCCATGAAGACACCGATAACATGCTTTCGATCAGCTAAGGCATTTGATACTCGATCATATAATTGCATAAGTGCCAGATCAGTTGAATGTGATTTCCTGAACCCATACTGATCAGGATTCAGAATATTATATTTAATTTAAAAACTATCTAGTCTATTATATATAATTCTTTCCAGTATTTTAGAAAATGTGGGAAACAAAGAAATGGGTCGGTAATTACTAATATTTGAAGAATCAACTTTTTTATACACAGGAATAACTTTTGCTATCTTGAATGGAGTAGGAAATACTCCAGATAATAAATAAAGATTAAAAATATGAGAAAGAGGGATAATAATCGATTCAATGATCTGTTTCAGCAAAACAGTGCTGATTTCGTCATATTCAGTAGAATGTGTTGATTTCAGAGATGATGTTATATACATAATTTCAGTATGATCAGAAGGCTTTAAGAACAGTGAATGATTACATGAATTGGTAAGATATTGACGAAAATTTGTTCCATGACTATCGACTTTCTTAACCTGATTAGGACCAATTTTTACAAAAAACTCATTAAAGGCATTAACTATGTTTTGTGAAGATTTAACACAATGTTCATTAACATTCAGTATTTTAGGAATGATTTTCTGCTTATGATTCCCTAATATTTCTTTCACAATTTTCCATGTGGAAGACATTTTTCCTTGTGCATTCTCAAATTTGATTTTTGTAATACAATCTACACGACGTTCGTATTATTGTTGTCAATTTATTTCTATACCGTTTATATTCATATATATTTCCATCAGAATGATCGTTTAATTGCAACTTATATAATTCATTTTTCTTTAATATCGATTGTAAAATACCTCTTGTAATCCATGGATTTCTTATTCTTTTACTTCCTGTTTGTTTGTTTCGCAATGGAATGTTCTTATCAAAATAATAATAAAATTTATTCCAAAATAATTCATATGCTTTATCCACATCATCACAAGCAAGTATGTCATCCCAAGTTACTGAAGATAGAGCATCATTCAGACAGTTGATATTTTCTGTTGTAAGCCTACGTAATTTTCCCTTATTTATTTTCTTAGAATGTCTTTGTACTTCAAATAAGTTACAAAACATGGGGAAATGATCCGAGATATCACTATAAAGAATACATGATTGATTTTGCGCTACATTTGTATTTATAAATATATTATCAATTAAAGATAATGATTGTGTGCTAATCCTTGTTGGTTTATCAATAACACAGTGAAAAAAGTTAGAATGAAGTATCGTGCAAAATCTTTGTGAGTTGTTATTTTCAGATAATAAATGAATATTAAAATCACCCATTACACATACTATCTTATTACTAGTACTAATTTTAGATAATATAATTTCAAAATCATCAAAAAAATGAATCCACAGTTGCATCTGGTGGTTGGTAAATAACTACAACAATTATATTCTTTCCATTTGGAATTTCAATTTCAACAGATAAAATTTCAGCATTACAGTTTACACAAAACAAATTATGCCGTACAGTAAAGGAGTATGTATTCGCAACGTACAGTGCTACGCCGCCTCCACGACGGTTTGCTCTATCAGAGTGAATCAAAGAGTAGCCGTCAATATCGAATATCGGTGGAGATTTATCATTCAACCAAGTTTCACTTACACCAATAAATGAGAAATTAAAATTAAGAGATGATAACAAGGTGATTACATTATCATAATTTTTGGGCAAACTGCGAGCGTTGATATGTAAAAACTTAAAACAGAGTTAAATCGGCCATGTTGGCACTGTAAGGCAGTATACATATAGGTGTTTAATTCTCCGGGCAAGAAATATTTACAATCTACAATATGTGATATATCAGTTTCTTCTTCAAAATTCATTCAAAATCGTTAGTATAATAAATATCCAGTAACAATTGTAACATGATACAATGTGAAATACACAGGACTGAGCAATTAGGATGATTGGCGAGGCAAATGACATGGAAGCAAAGGAAAGAGAGGGGACGAGCATCATGAGGAAACTTACAAACTACAATCACAACAAAACCAAAAACAGTAACTATAATCAGAGAGTATAACAAGCCGATCCTCTCCGAACAGCGTTTCATTAGTTCACATTTACAGAGAGATAGAGAGAGGGAAAGACAAGATGATAGAGTGATAGAGAGAGGAAGAACATGTAAAAGAAGAATGGCACAATTCAGAACATGTCAGTCTGTCACTTACGAATATTGTGCACTTGAAACTCTACTTTATCATTGTTTGGAGAACGTGCTATGTAAAGGACCTGTCACACTGCCCAACGGATGCAAAATATTAGTAAAAAGGACACAACGGACGAGAAAAATGTTCCATCCATTTTTATCCGCTCTCAAAAAGGACAAAAATTTGCATAACCAGAGCGGATAACACGGAAAGGAATGGACACGGGGAGGATGCAGAGCGGATGGAAAGCGGATGCGGAACGGAAGCCTAGCGGATGGAAGCGGATGGGAGTGGATGGCACATCTGCAAGGCTTCCGGGGGGCCACAGCAAAGCAGATGCGGAATGCATACAGCGGATGCACAGCAGATGAAGCGGATGCAGAGCGGAAGCCTAGTGGATGCACAGCGGAAGCCTAATGGATGCCAAGCATTAATTGTACATGCGGGGGGGATGCATTGCATAAGCCCCGCGGATATAAAGGGTGTTAGGGATAACATTGTTCACCCTAACTGGTTTAGGTGAAATAATAACTATGAATCATAGTTAGTGTATGTTAGAGTGTATACAGCTTTAACTGGGAAATAGCAATTAAAGGAGTGGTTAAGAAAACAATATAAAAGTAGCAAGACTACAGCTTGCTCTCACTCTCTCTGGCTATGATGATCCCTGATTACTGCTTG
>BLBF01013807.1:0-12122 GCA_015471245.1 Laticauda colubrina
AGGTGTGTTCCAGCTTTTTTACTGCATTTTTGTGTTCATCCAGGCAGATACTTATTCTTCTTTCGGTCTGTCAAATGTATGTGGCTGGGCACGATGCACAGGGAACTTCATATATGCCTTGGTTTTCCAGGTCAATTTTGTTCCATTTTAAAGTTCTTCAGTAACTCTTTAATTTTATCTGCCTGTGAGATTTTGTATACTTCCCTAATTTTATCTATTTTTAAACCAAGATACTGCTTAATCTCTCCTAAATGTTTTATTTTAAATTTCTTCTCTAACAGTGAAATAATCTCAGTAGCTTCTTTCTCAGTGATTAATGCTATGTCATCAGTGAACAATAGTGTCAGGCTTCAAGATTTTCTCCCTTTGCTTTGCATCTTTCAGCTGTCATAAGTAACGGGGGGAGGAGGGGAGAATGGTTATGGGAAGTGAGCTGGAGGTGTTACAAACCAGAACTGTATAAGCTGGGGGGGTACATTCTTGCTTAGGTTTCTATCCTATGCTATGCGCAGCTGCAACTCTTTATAGAACTATGTCAAGGTCAATGGACAGAAGCCTCATCACCACCTGGAGATACCCACATGATGATATACACAACTTTTAATTGGATGAGCCAATTGAACTGTTGGGGGTGGAAACATTGCCATTACTTTGTTTATGTGATTTACGCTCCCATTTTCTCAGTTTCAGAATTTTTTTGTTGCTACCACTTGATTTCCAATAAAAGATATATTTTCTCTGATTAAAAGTTTCTAAGTATTTCTTTCTTGGATTTTGAATGGAGCACCAGCTGACAAATAGCAACAATGAAACTACACCATCGCTTTCCTTTTTGAATAAACATGGATCATCCATGCCAACTACAAAACCTATCTTTGTTAATTTCTTCACTATGCACTGGTTCCATTCATAGCCTGATTGCTTTAAGCCATAAAGACTCTTTTTAATCTTCAGCAATCAGTTTTATTATCAGTTTTTATCCCAAAGGCTTCTTTAAATATATAATATGTTGCAATGGAGCATGAAGATATGCTATCTCCACATCTAAATGGTTTATTGTGTATTTATTTTAAGCTGCCCACACTCATGCTTCTGGTGATGTGGTAACTTTCAGACTAAGTGCAAACACCTCATCATCGTCATTGGCTGACTGATTGAACCCTTGTGCTACTAACCTGGCTTTATGGATAACAGTCTCATCCACATCTGTCTTCATTTTATAAATCCACTTACATCCTATTGCATGCTCACCTGGTGATAATCTGGCATTTTTATATACCTCCAAAGTTTGCAGATTTCAGTACCTTATCCATTGCTTCCTGCCAAGCAGCCTGATTTTTAGCAGGATACAGTTTCAGTTCATTATAATTAATTGGAACTGTATTTACTTGGCATACAATACTAGTCTGATATCTATCTGATGGTCGTGTTACATGAGTTGAACGTCGAGGTAACTCAGGGCTTACTGGTGGACTCTCCTGTTCCATCTGCTTCTGTTCTTCCACCTCCTCCTGTGCCAGTTCTCCTTCTTTAATGGCTATTAATGGTTTAACTATCTCATCATCAGGGACTACTTGGGTGTTGATAACAACATCATTGTTGGATTCCTGTTCTACTATATTCTGCCCAACATGCTCAAGAAATTTAGCACTAGCAGTACAGTAAATATTAGTTGTCCCTTGATCCCAGAATCTAAACGATCTAAACGGCCTCGGAACCTACGAAAAATAATTTCCTAGCTCTATGTTGCCCTTTCAGTCTTACTTGTGAGGTAATATGCACCCATGCTAGAGCTCCAAATACATGCAGATACCTTAAATTTGGTTTTCTGCCATGCCAACAAGTGGATGTCAATTCATCAGTTGTTATATTCACCATATTGTTTAAAACATGGTTGGTCCACATTATGGCTTCACCCCACAGTGTTTCAGGCAAACCTGAATTAGATGACATAGTGCAAGCCATGGCTTGCCATGTTTACCCTCTTCATTCTATAAACAAGTTATGTTGTGGTCTGTAAGGTGCAGAACATTTATGCTCGATACCAGCCAATTTTAACATCGCTTAGAATCTATTGTTGATAAACTCAGTCCCGTTATCTGTAACTACAGTAATTACCTTATGTTTCATTTTCCTTTCTGCAAACCTTAGCCAATTAAAGAAAGGTTGGAACGTTTCTATTTTGTTTTTCATTAAATAGCAGAAACCCTACAATGAGAAATGATCCATTATACTCAAAACATAGGAGGCACCTCCCAAACTGGGTTTCTTAAGCCCATGTCACACTGCACCAACGGATGGAAAGAGGATGTAAAACGGAGAAAAACACTTGCCATCCATTGGTAAATGCGTTCCTTCCGTTCTGTACTCACTGCGTCCATTTTTCATCCTCTCTATCCGTACAGTATCCGTCTAGTATGATTTCATCCGCTCAAAAAGTTTTGAGCTGCACAAAACTTTTTGAGCAGAAAATGTATACAACGCATCCATTCTGCATCCGCTATGCATACTGGGAACATCCGTTCTACATCCGTCATCATCCGTTACGCATCCACTATATCCGCTAGGCATCCGCTGCGCATCCACGCAACTCGCATCCGCTCCAGCGGAAAACGGATACAGGGAGGAAGTGAAATGGACATGGAACAGACACAAAGCATTAGTAGCACGGACGGAGAAAGGATGAAAGCGGATGCAGCTAACATACAAAGCATTCAAACGGAAAAAACGTTTGCAGAGGGGACCTATCTCAGATATTTAGGATGTCTGCAGGATGACTAGAGGCTGCAAAAGGACACCGAGTGGAAAACCTATATTTCCTATAAAAAGGGGGAGGAACTCACCTGGATCTCACTTTCAGTCCAGCAGCCCTGCGGTGCAGAACTCTTCAGCCTTGCTCTTGATCTTCCACAGCATCCAGTCATCTCCACCATGGATCATCACACACTCCTTTTGGAAGCCACCATTGTTCTACAACAGTGCGAAGCCATCTACAGGCTCTTTCACCTGTTCTATGCAAAGAAAAGGAGGTGGCCAAGAAGTGTCTGGGTCCAAAGATGGAGTGCCAGAAGAGCAGAGTACGGACTGTATAACAAGCTGATGGTGGAGCTGAGGAGCGAAGAAACTCGGGCATTCCAGAACTTCATGAGGATGCCTCCAGCCATGTTTGATGAAGTTGTAGAGCAGCTGAGATCCAGGTTGACCAAGCAGAGCACCAACATACGGCCGAGCCTGGACCCTGGGCTCAAGGTGGCACTCACTCTGCGCCACCTGGCCTCAGGGACCACCTACAGGAGCATGCAGTACAGCTGGAGGGTGCCACACAACACCATCAGCATTGTGGTCAGAGAAGTGGTGCGGCCATCATTGAAGAATACCTGGAGGAGCTCCTCCAGTGCCCCTCCACTGAAGAAGGCTGGAAAAAAGTTGCAGAGCAGTGGTATCAGAAGTGGAACTTCGCCCACATCGTTGGTGCCACAGATGGCAAGAACGTGGCCTGCAAAGCTCCAGCCAAATCAGGGTCCGATTATTTCAACTACAATGGCTTCTTCAGCATCATCCTCTTCGCCATGGTCGATGCTGACTACAAGTTCATGTACATCGATGCTTCAGGCAATGGGTCAGCTTCAGATGCCCAGGTATACAACGTCAGTCACCTCAAGGAAGGGCTGGAATGCAACCTCATCATGGGCTTCCCAGATCCAGACCCCCTGCCCAACGACACACAAGATGTGCCCTACTTCATCGTGGGGGATGACGCCTTCTCCCTCAGAACCTACCTCATGAAGCCCTACACCTCCAGTTGCCTCACCCGTGAAGAGAGGATCTTCAACTACAGGCTGTCCAGGGCAAGGCGGGTGGTGGAGAACGCCTTTGGCATCCCGGCCAACAGGTTCCAGGTACTTCTCACCACCATGCAGCATTGCCCACAGACCGTGGGGAGCATCATGGAAGCTTGCTGCATCCTGCACAAATTCATGCGCACCCGCTACCCAGTGTTGCAGAACAGGCTCATGGACCGTCAACAAGGCAATGGGGACATGGAGCCTGGGGAATGGAGGCAAGGGCGAAACCTGACAGACACTCTGGATGTGCAAGGCCCCAACAGAGCCCCACGTGAAGGGAAGAAGCAGCGCAACCTCCTGAAACACTGGTGCAACTCCACAGCTGGAGCAGTGGAGTGGCAAGACAGGATGATAGATGATTAATGGATGCTTCCTTCAGCCTGTCTCATCACACTGATGAGATTGGGCCATGTATGTTGGGTGGGCCTACAATGAACAGGGCATTTAATAAAGAGTTGTGTTTATGTTGACATGTGTGGATGAATGATTACATTGTTATTGATAATAAAGGGCCATAGGTGTGGCACCTGGGAGGGTGAACCATACAGTCCCATTATGCTTGCACTGAAGGTTTATCTATCCCACAGCTATTACCCATCCCAAAGGTATCCCTGCCCATCCCACAGGTATCCCTGCCCATCCCACAGCTATTACCCATTCCACAGGTATCCCTGCCCATCCCACAGCTATTACCCATACCAAAGGTATCCCTGCCCATTCCACTGCTATCTTAACCCATCCCACAAGCATGCAAAGGCTTAAACCATTTCTAAAAGTTTCCATTAAGACTTTATTTACAAAAATAAATGAAGCAAGCGTGTGAAGCAAAGATAATCTTTCTTAATAACAAGCTGTCCCAAGCAAAAATAAAGTCAACAGGTGGCCACCCATTCTCTGGCACTCTTCTCAGTCACTCTGAGGTGTGCCCATAATCTCAGGGGTGAAGGGTCCAGGTGCTGTGGAGGTGGCTGCTGCTTGAGTGCTGGTCTGAGGCGCCATTGGGGTGCCTGGCCCCAAGAGGACAACAGGGGATGGTGTGTGGAGGAAGCTCTCAGAGAGCTGGCTCACTCCTGTTATGTTGAGAGCCCCTTCCTCCAGGACATGGGGTGTCAGCCCCAATACCGATGACAGATGTTCTGAGGCCGGGCTTGGTCGTGGGATGGAGGAAGGAGGAGTGTAGTGGGGAAGTCTGGTCTGCAGGTGAGCGAGGTGAGGCGTGGGTGGCATCTGTGGCGTGGGTGGCATCAGTGGCATGGCTGGCATCTGTGGCATGGCTGGCATCTGTGGCATCAGTGGTACTGGTGGCATCACTGGCATCAGTGGCACCGGTGGCGTTCGATGTACCTGTGTCTGGAAGGTCTGCCTGTGCTGCTGGAGCTCCTGGTAGCCATAGCCTTGGTAGGTGAGGGCCCGTGGAAAGCCTTGGAAGGGCAGTGACATCACCTGGGGTGGAGGAGACAGACCTGGACTGGGTTGGAGCAGGTTCAGATGGGTCTGGAGAATTGTGAAGAAGACCAGTGATCCTGTCCTTGATCCCCTGGTAATGTGATTCAGACATGTTCAAGAGGGTCTGGTTGACGTACATTATGAAGGGCTTGCGGTTGGAGGATGGTATGCTGGTGTGTACCAGCTGAGAGAGGAGATTTACGCTGCTTCTGATGGTGTCCCTGATCACCAGCAGGACAGTGTGGCTCTGCCCCTCCAGTCTGCCTCTCTGCCTGCTTTCTGTGGAGGTGGAGCTGGGGGTGGATGTGGATTGTTCTCTGGTGGAAGTGCCCTCTCCTTGCTCCCACTATGTCAGGGGGTCCTCCATGCGCTCCACCACAGGTAGGCAGCTGTCGGGGGGGTCTCCATCGTGGCACGCTCCACAGATACCTGCCTGGACACAGGAGCTGACTCTTGGCCAGAAGAGGACTGGCTCTCAGCAGGCTGCCTGAGAGAGAGGGTTGTGAGAGGGGCTGCTCCTCGGTGGTGGACCTCACTCTCCAAGGAACTGCACTTGGCCATCACGTAGGACTCTCGGTCCGTCAGCTTGACCGTGGCCTGGCCAGATTTCTTGAGGTGCAGCTTCCCGTACCAGGTGTGCATGTGCTTCCACCAGCCGAGGAGCACCTCCGAAGTGTAGCCCAGGCTCTCTGCCTTCTCTTTCCAAGCATCCTGCTTTCTTTTGGTGTCTCGATAGAGCCTGTGTCCCTTCCGCCAAAGATACTCGTTGTCCCTCAGCCATTCCAGCACCTCCTCCTCATGTTCCTCTTCGATGGAGTATTGCCTCCTCTCCCGTTCACACGTATGCCTCTTCCTCCCTCTTCCTCCCTCCCTCCTCCCTCCCATATGGGCCCTCATCAGAGGGGCTTTGAGGTTGTAAGGGCTGCTCCACCACACCACCACCACCATAGCAGCAACAACAACAGTAGCAGCAAAAGCAGGACCAGCAGCAGCAGCAGCAGGATCAGCAGCAGCAGCAGCACCAGCAGTACCAGGAGCACCAGGAGCACCAGCAGGACCAGCAGGACCAGGAGCAGCACCAGCAGAGTAAGCACCAGCAGAAGCACCAGCACCAGGAGCAGCACCAGCAGAATAAGCACCAGCAGAAGCACCAGCACCAGCAGAGTAAGCACCAGCAGAAGCACCAGCACCAGGAGCAGCACCAGCAGAAGCCCCAGCACCAGCAGAGTCAGCCCCAGCAGCAGAAGCCCCAGCAGAAGCAGAGTCAGGGCCAGGGGTTGGGATGGTGGCCCTGTCCCTCTTGCCAGGGCTGGCAGCAGATGCCACAGGCTTCCTCTTCTTCCCCATGGTTGTTGGCTGGCTGGCTGGCTGGCTGGAGCTATGTCTGGCAGCAGGTGTTTCCTCTGAATTGTGAGCTGCTTGCGAGCTGCTTCCCTTTATATCTGCAGGGCCGATGCAATGCATCCTCCCCGCATGTGCAGTGAATGCTCTGCATCCTCTAGGCATCCACTAGGCTTCTGCTAGGCTTCCGCTCTGCATCCACTTCATCTGCTCAGCATCCGCTCAGCATCTGCTCTTTCCGCTGCGTGGCCGCTTCGCTGTGCTCCCCCAGAAACCCTGCGGATGTACCATCTGTTCCCATCTGCTTCCATCCGCTTCCATCCGCTAGGCTTCCATGGAGCATCCGTTTTACATCCCCTCTACATCCTCCCCCCGTCCGTTCCTTTCCGTTGTTGTCCGCTCTGGTTATGCAAATTCGGGGCACATTTGAGAGCGGATAACAACAGATGGAACATTTTCTCATCCGCTGTGTCCTTTTCACAAATGTTTTGCATCCGTCGGCCAATGTGACAGGCCCTTTAGGACCGATTATATCAGCAAAAACAACCTCTAAAGGTTCTTTGTTCTTAAACCTATTCCGTCTGTTTGCTGGAGTAACCTTACTATTTTCTTGGCTACAGGCATTACAGTTTAAGTACTCGCTACAGGGTTTTAATTTTACTCCCTCTGACAATTCAACAGTTTGTTTCAGCATTTTTAAATTAATGTGCCCCAGACGTCTATGCAATCAATGTATACATTCATCATGTGGCTTGACACTGTTATAAACTGAGTTAGCCATCTGCAACTGGTCATCATGTATAACATATAAATCATTCTCTAAAATAGCAGTAACATTTTTACCCTCTTTCTCTATTCTACAGTTATCTCCCCTAAAGGTTACTACATAACCAATATTAACTAAAGTCCTTACTGATAACAAATTAAATTTCAGTTTAGGTAGGTATAACATAGATAAATGCTCATTTACACATGAACAATATGCAGTACCTTAACCAGATGCTTTCATTTTCCATCCATTTGCCAATGATATAAGTTGCTTACTCAATGACATATTTACAAACCTCTCTCTATTTCTAGTAATGCACTGTGATGCTCCACTATCAACTAGCCACAAGTCATGGTTTACGGTTGAATTGCTAGACATAGCTAAATTAACATTCTTCTTTACCTTCTGGTGATTATTAATATTCTGTTCTTTTCCCTTTTTACAGAATCTAGCTATATGTCCCCTAGCCCCACAAGAAAAACATTTCCTAAAAGTGTATGTAGTTGAAGACAAACCCTCTTCTTGTGGTTGTTCCTTCCTCAGTTGATCTCTATCCAGCCGTCTTCTTGCTTCTTCTAACAACCTTCCAGTTATGTCAGTCAATGTCAGTTTATCTCTGGGCAGGACTTCCAGTGAAGATACATAGTCATCATAACTTTCATCCAATGAGGACAGAATGATGTAAACTTGATGCAGCTCTGAAAATATTAGTTCTTTTTCATGTAGCTCTTGAAAAGTTCTTTTCATGAAATTTAAATGAGCTAACATATCTCCACCTTTCAGAAGATGTGCTCTAAACAGTTTACATGTAAGATGTATGTGTGCACCTACACTGTCACAAACATAAATCCTCTTCAAATTCTCCCAACACCGAGCAGCAGACTCTTCTCCACGAATATGGACTATCTGCTGGTCATTCAATGTAAGTCCAATTATACAAAGAGCTCGTTCATTGTTCCATTTAAAGTCAGCTAACCTTTTGGCATCATCCTCATCATTTGGATCCCAAGCATTTACATCCGGTGGATTTTGAACCCATAACCCTTTCCTATGCAGAAGTAGACTGCTCTTTATAGACCTGGTAACATAGTTTGTTCCATCCAACTGGGTTATCAGTGATAGACTTATTGATGGGTCTTGTGCCATCTTTACCAGGATAGTAACCCACAATTAAACAGTAAACAGCTATCTGTATATGGTACTTTGTATTCACACTAACTCTCAATTATCTGAGCCTGGGCCCATAACCAGTGTTGAGGTATTTCCTGTTAGGAGAATGAGTGCAGTCAGGGAAATGTAGTGAGAGTGGTGATGAAGAACACATAAACTGCCAATCACAGTTACAGCATTCTCTTAAAGATACAGTGTTAAATAACTATCCTGGTTTTATATTGAAAACCCAACTGTTAGGTGACTATCATTCTTAACAGTTATGACCATAGGTAAATAGATACTTCCCTCACCTGCAATCCACAATTCCAGGCCAAGAAAGTATTTTAGAAGGACATATCCACATAGTTTTCCATCTCATCTACAATTTTTTGTGTGTACATCAAGGTCCAGTCTACCATCCAAGTACTAATCAAAGTCAACTCTAACTAGCCTTTTCAGTCAGAGTTATGCAGCTATGGTCATAGTTAAAGAAATGCCCTTCTATAAAATTGTCCACATGCTATCATTTCTCTTCTTAAATTGAAATAATGCTAAGGCTTGAAATTTTGGCTTGGCTTAGCTTTTATTGGATTGGTTTGGATTAAATTGGTTTGGATCGGAATGGCTTTCATTCATTCTTTCATTAACTCTCAAAACTGCTGGCCTAATGTTTCCTCTTCACACTGGGTAGGCTGGGCTGAATTTTAGTGACCACCATAAAACAAAAAGGAAGACTATAATAAAATCAAATTATCAGAGGGTGAGGCATGGCTTCAAAGTTTCTTGCCTCATGCCTTAATCACTACCCCAAAATGGATCTCACCCCACAAGCCTAGTGGAAATGTAATTATAATAAAATAAATTATGTCTTCTCTGAAACAGCTCCAATAAGCTAACTTGCCCAGGGTGAACTTATATTCCTTCCAACGCTACAGGTAAACCTTGACTTATGACCACAATGGCACCCAAAATTTCTGTTCCTAAGCAAGACAGTTGTTAAGTGAGTTGTGCCCCATTTTAAGATCTTTATTGCCACAGTTCTTAAGCGAATCACTGCAGTTGTTAAGTGAATCATGTGATTGTTAAGTGAATCTGATAACAGATAACAGATAATCAGAATTGGAAGGGACCTAGTAGGTCATCTAGTCTACCCCCCATCCAAGTAGGAGACCCTACACCATTTCTGACAAATGGCAGTCCAATCTCTTCTTGAAAGTCTCAAGTGATGATGCTTCCACAACTTCTGAGGGCATGCTGTTCCATTCGTTGATTTTTCTCACTGTCAAAAAGTTTCTCCTTATTTCCTGGTTAAATCTCTCCTTGTTCAGTTTCCATCCATTATTCCTTGTCTGGTCTATAGGCACTTTAGAAAGTAGCTTGACCCCCTCCTCTCTGTGGCAGCCCCTCAAATATTGGAAGACTGCTATCATGTCTCCCCGGTCCTTCTCTTCACTAGACTAGCCAAGCCCAGTTCCTGTAACCGTTCATATGCCTTAGCCTCCAGTCCCCTAATCATCCTGGTTGCTCTTCTCTGTACATTTTCTAGAGTCTCAACATCTTTTTTATAATGTGGTGAACAAAACTGGATGCAGTACTCTAGGTGTGGTCTTACTAAGACTTTATAGATTGGTATTAGTACCTTACTTGATCTCGTTTGTATCCCTCTGTTAATGCAACTTAGGATTGCATTAGCTTTTTTGGCTGCTGCTGCACACTGCTGGCTCATATTTAGCTGGTTGTCCACTAAGAGTCCAAGATCCCTGTCACAGTTACTGGTATTGAGCCTGGTTTTACCCAGTCTTCATGGGTACTTTAAGTTTTTATTGCCTAAATGTAGGACTTTATTTTTCTTTACATTGAATTTCATTTTGTTAGATATGGCCCAGTGTTCTAGCCTGTCAAGATACATCTGGAGCTTGAGCCTATCTTCTTGGGTGTTAGCTGTTCCTGCCAGCTTAATATCATCTGCAAATTTGGTGAGTTCCCCATCTATTCCCTTATGTATGTCATTAATGAAGCTGGAGTACTGGGCCTAAGATAGAGCCTTGTGGCACCCCACTACCTACTTCCCTGCATGTAGACTTAGACCCATTAAGGACTACTCATTGAATATGGTTTGTCAGACAGTTGTGAGTCCATCTAATGGTGGTGCTATCTATTCCACTTTTTTCTAGCTTACAAAGAAATAGGTTGTGATCTACTTTGTCGAATGCCTTGCTTTCCCA
The DNA here is from genome assembly GCA_015471245.1 of Laticauda colubrina. NCBI lineage: Eukaryota > Metazoa > Chordata > Lepidosauria > Squamata > Elapidae > Laticauda > Laticauda colubrina. The sequence continues at coordinate 10,779 of BLBF01013807.1, forward strand.
TTGACTTTCCTTGTCAGAAGCCAGTTGAGAAGGTTATAAATGGGACTACATGTCCTCAGGACAGTGTTACTGTCATAAATGCACACTAATTGTTAACTGCCCAAATGATCACCTGCCTATGGGGAAGCTGCAAAGGTTATAAGTGTGAAAACTCCTCATGTGATTTTTTTTCAATGTAACTTCAAATGGTCACAAAATGAATGGTTGTAAATCAAGGACTACAAGTACTGCACTGTTTCACCTGACTCCATAGCAATAAATTGCTGATCTTCAAGTCACCTTAAGGCAAGCTCAGATTCCAGTGTCTGCATTTACATAACTTTCTGAGCAACACCATGGAAGTGTTTTGTCCTTGTCTTTTTCCAGGATATTTTTTCCACTTCCCAGTTCAATCAACCAGTCAGAAATTCTCATCCAAGCAGTGCTCTGGTCTGATCATCCTTTCAAATCAGTCAAAATTAATTGACTGCTGCCACCTGCTGCCAGTATTGCCAGGAATTACTAAATATTTTACATGTTAAAAGCTTAAGGCCCTGTCACATTGCCCAACGGATGCAAAACGTATTTTAAAAGGACACAACGGACGAGCAAAATGTTCCATCCGTTGTTATCCGCTCTCAAAAGAGGCAAAAATTTGCATAACCAGAGCGGATAACACGGAAAGGAACGGACGCAGGGAGGACGCAGGGCGGATGGAAAGCGGATGCGGAACGGAAGCCCAGTGGATGGAAGCGGATGGGAGCGGATGACACATCCGCTAGGCTTCCGGGGGACCTCAGCAAAGCGGACGCGGAATGGATACAGCGGATGCACAGCGGATGCACAGTGGATGAAGCAGATGCAGAGCGGAAGCCTAGCGGATGCACAATGGAAGCCGAACGGATGCCGAGCGTTAATTGCACATGCGGGGGGGATGCATTGCGTAAGCCACGTGGATATAAAGGGAAGCAGCTCGCACGTGGCCAGCATTCGGAGGAAAGACCTGCTGCTGGATACATCGAGTCCTTGCCTGCCCTGCCTGCATGCCTGCCTGCAAGCCTTGCTGCCAACCTTCCTGCCAGTCTGCCTCCAAGCCTCCCTGCCAGCCAGTCTGCCTGCCAGCCATGGTGCCTGCCTGCCTGCCTGCCTTCCTGCCAGGCTTCCTGCCAGGCTTCCTGCCAGCCTGCCTGCCAGCCTGCTTGCCAGCCTTGGTGCCTGCCTGCCTTCCAGGCTTCCTGCCAGCCTTGGTGCCTGCCAGCCTCCCTGCCAGCCAGTCTGCCTGCCAGCCTTGGAGCCTGCCTGCCTGCCTGCCTGCCAGCCTTCCTGCCAGCCTTCCTGCCAGCCTTCCTGCCAGCCTTCCTGCCA